>VDFB02200503.1:0-24974 GCA_007258455.2 Sequoia sempervirens
TTAAGTTGATGATGATCTCTTCTTTTTGTTGTAGTGGCTACATTGAGGCTTCTTCGTCCTTCCAATTCACTTAGAATTTTGAAGTATCTTAAAGTAAAGTAGATTTCATTTCATGCAAGTAATTAGTAATTGTGGAATGTGGTGCTTAATTTGAACAAAACTTCGCTTATTCATACCACTAGCGGGCTCACTGACAATGGGTTCGCCTTGCGTGGTCAACTGGAACATTGTGAACTTAACTTCGATTATGGTTTATATGTTGGCATGCGTCGTTGTGATGGTGTCTTCATGCTGAATCATGATTTGAATACCTTTGATTACTCCTCTGAAGATTGCACCTGTTTTGTGGAATCTGTCTGAAGCGAGGCAAAGCAAAGCTCGGTTGAAGTTTGCAAGAATTGATCGCCATGTCCCACACCTTAGAGTAGAATTATAGAACCTTCTTATCCCTACAACCATTTTAAATTCAGTTCATTTCTGGTTAGTGTTAGGAAACTTGCACTTACCTACCAAATCATTTGAATCACGTGAAACCCTTTAATCTGCTGTCTGTTGTCTGCTGCCGAACAATTGTGTAAGTCCCCTCGTGATACAAGCAAATCACATCAAGCCAACTGAGACTATCCACTGCCTAGAAGGAACCTTGGAGTTGAACGCACGAACTCTCTCGCAATCTTAACGTGCTGGATACTTTGATCAAGAGAGAATAGGGTAGCCGTTGGCAACTCTATTCTGTGTTGGTGCGGTCACGAAAAATACATCAACACAACCCACCAGAGACACCAATCCCCACTTAGAGAATTTGTAGGCACCAACCCACTAAAGACTCCAATCCCCACAACTGAGCACCAACTCAGCAAGAGACACCAATCTCTTCTTTGATAGGTACCAACCTCCAAATTCTTCAATGGATGATATGTCTCCACAAGATCTAAATATAGATATGCTTTCCCCCACAAATCTGATCTCTGACTTTGAATGATGTAAATCTTTCCTTCACAAATCAGATCCAAACTCATACACTTTCCTTCCTTCACAAATTGATTAAAATGATGCATACTCTTCTTTCACAAATCTGATCCAATCTATGGCAATGTCTTCCTTCAAATCTGATCACAAAAATACTTTCAAATCTGCACTTTCCTCTCAAATCTGCACTTACATATTTCTCAAATCTACTCTTATGCACTTTCAAAACTGCTCTGATATTCCTTCAAGCTAAGTTACCGGTTCAGTTCGGATTCGAGGGTTCCGTTTGCGGATTCGATCAAAAAACAAAATTGGGTTGGGTTTGTTTTGGGTTCGTCCATACAAAAACATATAAAAATAAAAAATATATAAATATTTAGAATAGTATTTAAGTTCAAATTACCACACATAGCATCGTATATTGTATAATAAACAAAACCACCATAAAAAATAAAAAACATTATAAAGTCAATTAGTCAAACTCGAATGTCATGATATATATTATATATTAAAATTAACTACATAGCTGCATTTCTCCTTGCAGGTAAGCATCAGGGAAGATTGTCCAATTGGATGATGATATTATAGATGAAGACTTGTAGGCAAACTTGGAAACTTGGACTTGGAGAGTACATGGAAAATCAAATGAATTTAATAGGAGTTTAGGGGCAATGCCCCAAATGGGGTCGAGGGGCAACACCCCTCGCAGGGGTATGGGGGCAACACCCCTTGTGGGGGTCGAGGGGTAGGGCCCTTTGTCAAGGTCGACAAGCAACGCCCCTCGCAGGGTCCGTGGGCAACATCATTAAGACCTCCAAAACCACACAAACCTTCATGGCATACATCATTTTGCATTCACAATAAGACCCAAATTAAGACCTTCAAATCCACACAAACCTTCATGGCGGACATAGTTTTAGGGTTGGGGGGCTTTATTTAATATTTTTATGTCAAAAAAAAATTTAAAGATTTATAAAATCTTCAAAATACACTATGGGTCGACCCTATCCAAACCCATAGGGGACTGGACCCAAACCCCAAACCTGGGTTGGACTGGACCAGGACCCGGGGGCCCCAAGGGGTGGACCAGTAACATAGCCTTCAAAAATCTGCTCTTATATTCTTCCTAGATCTGCTCTTAATCTCTTCATAAATTCTGTGTTAAATCTTCTTTTGATCTGCTATCACTTTTATTTAAATCTTCTCATAGAAACATCATAGATCTGTGCAATTTAACCTCATGCATCTGCACTTTAATCTCCTTCAAGTCTGCACAATAATCTGCTCATAAGATCTGATATAAATCTGCTGCATGCTTCATTTATACTTCTGCTTGATTCTGCTTAAATAATCAAATAATTTGCATTTCTGACTTGTCAATTTATCCTCCTTAAATTGCCCTTTTATATAACACAATATGCCTCTTCAAAGGAATGTGTCACTTCACAAAAGATGTTGGCCTCACACTTCATAATTTTAATTTTAATTTATTTCAAAACCCAAAGTTGAGTGCCAATATCAAGAGGGGTCGGCCCCTTTGAAAAACTAATATATTTATAATTTTAAATTCCTCAATGGGGTGCTAGATACCAAGGGTCAGACTCTTAGAATTAATTATAAATCTTTATTTTGTTAAAACCAAACAGTCCTTCATCTTGGACGCTAGACATGGGTCGGCCCATGTAAGAATATTATTATTTTGCAAACTAATTGACTCCTCCTTGCCCAACGATATCTCGATAATAGTGCCATAAATTTGGCACAAGACTTGCACAATAATTTAGCCATCTCCTGATTTTGGACTTGTCCTTTGACATCAATGACAACATCTATTTCCTATATTCCCTTTGACATCAATGACAATATTTCCAACAAGAAGAGGAAGTTAGCCTTCTTTGAAGATTTCCACACACTTTGTGAAAGCTGTGAACTCACATGTTTCCATATTGTTGGGGATTATTATAACCAATAATTCCACAAGCATATACTTTCTACTAGGTCTAGTGAGAGGTGTTTTTTATTCATCCCTAACCTAGTAAACCATTTGCCTCTGTCCAGATTAAGCCTTCCTTCTTGTGAGAACTGCTCCTCCAGGAATTGTTTTTGCTAGAATTTCTAATGGTTGCTCAGCAGTTGTTCTAGGCACAAGTGCAGCAGTTAGAAAATTCAGCATTCACGACATTCATTAGCACATTTTAGATGCTACTTTTGTTTTTTCTTTAAATGCTTTTATTTAGGGCACTGGCTTTAAATAAGTTTTTTTTTTTTTTTCACAGCTACAATACCTAAAATAAGTTGTTTTTATTTATTTATTTATCCTGGGCAGCTGGAATATTCTGGTATATTTTTAGAATAATTTTTTCTGTGATAAGAAAAACTAAAATTGAGACCTTGCTTGGTATGCAAGTTTGTGGATTATTTATTACCCTTAGAGTCCATATTTTTTTGTAATCAATATTATTTTCCAGAATAATAAATTATTTTTTCAGACACTGCGTGTTTTCTAATTTCAAAGTTTATTGTTTGTTTTTCTGACACATTTTTTTGTGTGCAGGTTTAGGGCACTCCAATTGCAAGTTCGATCAATGTTTAAGTTGGATAGTTTATGTCAAACCCTATAATGTAGAATTTGCATACCACTTGCTGAATCTTAATATGGTATCAGATCTAAGAATCTGAAATCTTCCAAGGTTTTTGAGGATGGAATCAATTGTTGCATGTGAGAGAATTATCGAAGAGTTTTAATGGGTGTGATGGCTAGGTTCTTCCAGTGATTGGAAGGTTGATTTTAACTTGAGATGGGTGGCTAATTTATTTCAATGGCTGTGATGTCCAAGAGTCTTTAGTGATTGAAGAGATCCAAACCTATGAAATATTCTAGGGTAGGATGTCCTAATTACTCCAATGATTGGAGTGTTGATCTGCATTTGTGAATGATTGCTGATCTGATTTAATTTCAGCTGATTTGTTCAATTTCAGCTCCTTCCAATAACTACAAACATGACTACTCTCAATCTTGGAGAGTGTGACCTAGAGTAAACTTCAAATTTTACTCCTTGGAAGTGTGGGTTGTAGATGTTGTCCCGGATGAAGTAGGTCATTAGGTTGTAGAAACCATTTTGACCCAGCTCCAATTGATCCCTGCACAGGTTGGCTAATCAAAACAAGAGATAGCCAAGGCAAAGCATATAATCTTGGATTGTAAAGATCATTTGCTTAATGTCCCCATTTTAGCCCTCGGCTCTTCATTTGGATTTAGCCTATTTAGAATCCGTACTTAGGCTAAAAGTGACAGAAAATTAGGGTTTCCTCTTTCAAATGTTTTGAGGGTTTGCGTATCAAAAAGGTTTGCAGGTTTTGAGACCTCGAGGTGAAATTGTAACATGCATCACGAATCTGTCAACACGAAATATGCTAACCAATTTTTTTTGATGAATTAACACACATAACCAACACTTAATCAACTCGGTTAGCGTTAGCTCCAAATAGAAATCTGAACTTGAAATGAAAACTACTCAACGTCGAGAATGTGCACTCAAGATCCCACTGAGGGCGAGGTGCTAACATATGACGGAGTGTTGAATTTGAAAACTAGAAACTGATAGGCGGATAACCAGCCATGAAAAGCATTTCCTCACTACCACCAAACAGGGGGGGGAAAATATTACAATTAAAACAATTCATCCGCTGCGGCGGGCATCCACAGAGTGGTGGGAATACTCCACTTATTCAGTGGGTGAGTTTACAACAATTATTAGGCAGCAAGCCAGCCTTTAAATCCACTCTTCCACTTATTAACGTGGGGGGAATACTGTCCACACAACTACTTATAACGTGGGGGGAAATTACAAACAAGATATAAGTTTATTCTAAAACTCAACCACTCAATTGTGGGAGTGTAAAACAGATATAAAATTGCAGCAAGTAAAGGAAGAGCTGTTAGTACTACTAACTAGCTTTACAAAGAATAAGAACAGCTGCAAATAGAATGGATAATCTTCCAAGAACATTAAACAGTTAGAGTATCACTTCCTCTAACATTTACAATGATATAAGATGAAGAATTGAAGCTCAAACCAGCATTATATCAAAAACTAACAAGTCTGATATAAAAATCTGCAACCTGGAAATGTCTATCAGCAAACAGCAAACTCATAAAAATGATCACAACTCCTTCAATATACCTCTGAATTGAATGAAACGAAATGCAAAGTCTCTTTGGAGGATAGGCGCCCAAACTCAAACCACAAAACTGCATCAAAACTCAAGATATTATTTTGCACGAATCCCAAAGCACTCTCAAGATGGTACGGCCCTCAAGAGGGGCGATTTCTCTTGCTAAAAATCAAATACTTGGAATTAAATGCTGAAATTCTCCAAATATGATCGCCATTAGCATAGAATTGCAAGGATCAAATACCCATAACCAAAATAAATTCACATCAAAAGCTGTAAATGAAAAACACCTTCAGCTGTGTATACATCAGCAACATTAAAACTGAAATTCTCACCAAAATTCACCAACTTTGAAGCACAATCTGCTAGTCTGATTGAGAAGCAACAATAAGACCAACTAGGTGTTGTCTTTCAAACACGAAATTGGATTGGAACTAGGAGGTAAGCATCCCTCGAAGTATTAAACAAGTTGTCATTTTGACAGCATAACATTAGCATAAACATTGGATAATCAGCTCTTCAAACAACAGCAATATATAAGCTTTAGTTGGCAAATGAAGCAACAAGAACTCTTCAAATTCCAAGAAGTTGAATCACTTCAACTTCCAAAAGGGACGCCACCTTTTTGCCTTTTACTTTTTTTGAAATAATAAAATATCATTCAACTTCCCCTTTAGGCATCCATTTCATATTGCAGCAATAAAGCATTTATTAAATAATTAAATGCTCACTTGACCCCTTTATGTCCCCTTCTTTAAAACAACTTGAAGTCATCAAGCCTAGGCGTGGGGTACAACTTCAAGACATGAAAATTGACTAAGTCTGAACCTCAGTCAGGAAGGCAAACCCAAAAGAAATAGAAAAATTTGATAGTTAACAAGATGGCCGAGTTAAAGGCTAGCTGATGATGCTGCTTTGCCAAAATTAGACTTACTAAAAATAGCCACTGCCAAAAATAGTAAGTTTACCTCAAAACCAACAGAAAGCAGAACTGAGCTGGAAACAAGACTTAATGAAAGCTGACAACTGAACCACTGCCAAAATTAGTATTTACTAAAAATAGTAAATGCCTAGAAATCACCACAAACCTCCAAGCAAAGAGCCTAAAATTTCACTTTTGAAGTCAACCTCTGGTTCGGAAATAGGCTATCGATCCAAAGAAAATTATGGCCCAAAGTGGGACATTACACAACCCAACTAGAAGACACTTACTATTTGCATGAAATGCGAGTCATTGATATTAACTTTCGATTTAGTTGAGGAGGAAGTTGTGCAAACTTACTATTTATAGCAGTTTGCTATGTTTGGTAAAGTCTTTCTTTAGGCGATTATTATTCTAGCAGCTCAATGGGTTGCAATTCGGTTTTGGTTGGTGAGTTTAGCTTTCGATGGTTTTGAAGTAAATTTACTATTTTGGGCAATTGCTATTTTTAGTAAGTTCATTTGTGGCAGTGGCATCATCATCAGTTTGGTTATACTCGTCTAGCATCAGTTTGTTATTTTTAACAGTTCATCAGTTGCAGTTTGGGCGTGCACTTGGCTACCTCCTTGGACTGAATTTCATACTTAGTCAATTTTCATGTCTTAAAGTTGTACCCCCACGCCTCTAAGCTTTGATGACTTCAAGTTGTTTTAAAGACGGACATTAAGGGGTCATGAGACATTTAATTATTTAATAAATGCTTTATTGTTGGAATATGGAAATGGACGCCTAAAGGGGAAGTTGAATGATATTTTAATATTTCAAAAAGTAAATGCTTAAAGGTGGCGTCCCTCTTGGAAGTTGAAGTGATTTGACTTCTTGGAATTTGAAGTGTTTCATGTGCCATTTGAAACTTATATATTGTTGATGTTTGAAGAGCTGATTATGTTATGTTTTTGAAAGCAAAGTTATGCCGCTTAGGACTAAACTAACCTAGCTGAGAGGTAGCTAGCAACCTCGACTAAGGGAAGTTAGCAAACACTTCTTTCTTCGGACCTGAAACTATGGCTTCCTAGAAAGTTTTCTGAAGACCATGCTTCATTCAGTTGTGTGGATAGTGCTTAATTTCAGATTTTAATTATAGGCAGATTGCTGGTTTATATTTTGTTTGTACTGCTGATGACAATGGCTGAAGCGAACTTCTGCTGATAGCTTCGCCTCTAAAATTTATTTCATTCTGGGTATTAGCCCAAGCTGTTTCTCTGTGGAGGGCGCCCGAGTTTGCAGATTTTAATATTGAAGTTTGGATTTTTAGATGCAAGTCGACCTCCTTGAGAGGCCGTACCATTTCTAGCTGGCTTTGGAATTCGTGTCAACTGTGGTTTGTTGTTTATGGTTTGAATTTCTTATTGGAAGATGGATGCCATGTTTAGGGGCTTCTTTTGACTTCTGTTTGAAGACCTCCGGAGCTGAATTGAAGAGGCTATGTCCATTTTGGTGATTTCTCATCTTGTTGGTTTGATTTTTTGTATTTACTGTTTCTGATCGGATTAGTTAGATTTTGTTATAACGCTGATTGAGCTTCAATTCTATATCTTTTAGACATTGTAAAAGTTAAGAGGAAGTGTTACTCTAACCATTGATTGATTCTTGAAACATATCACTCTTGTTGCAGCTTATTTATTCATTGTAAAGCTAGTTAGTAGTACTAATAGCTATTTTTATTTAATTGCTGCAAGTTTAAGGTTTATTTACACTCCCACGATTGAGTGGTTGAGTTTAAAATTAATATCTTTATTATTGTTATTTCCCCCCACAAAATAAGCGGTTGTGAGGACTGTTTTCCCCCCACGAAATAAGTGGAAGGGAGGATTGAATGGCTGGCTTGCCGCTTTTAGTAATGTAATAATCTCACCCACTGAATATGTGGAGAATCCCCACTGCGTGTGGATGCCTGCATCAGCAGATGAATTGTAATTTCAGTTCAATTTATTCCTAATGATTCTCTTACCATATGCTATCATCTCGCCCACATTGGGATCTTGGTGAACATTCTTGGTTAGAGTTACTTTCCATGCTGATTTGCATTTGGAGCTAACGCTAATTAGTGACTTGTTGCTGGTTTGTGTATTGAATTTTGAGGAAAAAAGTAAGGGGATTATTTCATCATTTGATTCTTCAAATTGCCTAAAAGATATCCACAAAGATATTTGACGCCTTGAGCATTCTTTAACAAAGTGCGAACATCTGGTGGAAGATATTTTTGAAGAACAAACTTAATGACACAAACACATTAGCCACCTGCCTCATAAAAATCATAGAATTTCATGATCAACTTGCAGTGATAGGATTAAGGTGGGGGATGAAAAATCAGTACCCTGTAAGATAGCACCCCTGTTTTTTTTTTTAAACTCTGACTGCTGGTTATTTGTTTGTGATTGTTTGGTGTTTGTTTTTTCGATATGTTTTGCAAGAGTATAAAATGTAAAGTGCAGATTGAGAAATATAGAAAACAATAAATTCTGAAAACCTTTTCAATAGAGAAATTACAACCAACAACATGAGTCTTCATTGCTTGATAATATCAAAAAATTACAACATTAACTTTCAGACCTGGGTACAAGAGATTTTCATGACAGCAGCAATAGAGTCTTCTTGTTCACTCGAACAGCACCAAAAGATTGAAGCTGGAACTCCTTGTATCTTCCAACACCTAGGTCTATCTTCCCCAGCCACCAAAGCACACCAAACAAAATCCACGAATGCTGGTCATTTCATAGTTTTCTGAGCAGCAAAGGGACAGCTTTCTCAAGGGGTCGATCCTCCTTTAAAAATCAACAACTCCACTAAAAGATGCAAGCTTGGACTCTTTAGAATCAGCTTGAGAGAGCCCTTTTCATTAAACCAACACCCATTTCGTTTGATCAATCCATGAGAGAGCAATGTGTAAAAAAACAGGTTTAGGCCCTAAAGTCAAATCACCCAGAAGCTATAGAAAATCACTCCAAAACTTCTGAAAAAACACACCAAAATCCACTAGAAATACTGAAATATCTTCATCTTTTCTTCACTGTAAATCAATCTTTGAAGCTCCTTTTGATCTCAACTGTGAACCAGCACTAATATCTGATTAGGGTGGATATTTCACCACCAAAACCAGCCAAACGATGGAGGATTTTCGTTCTCACAACGCAGCCCAAGCAACCAGGAAATAATCCGGCAGCATCTCAATATGTTATGATATTGCTATCAGGATTCAACCATGTAATTTTCGAGTCAAACTCATTGACCCATGTTTCATGAGTAGCGGTTCACAAGAACCCATCTCTCATAATATGACGAAAGCCCATTTAGTACTTCATCAGATTTAGGTGATGTTTCATAGCAGGAAGCACCGGGTCGTTACAGAGTCGTTTCCATCTCAAAATGAGCTCGCTATAACCATATTTCTGCGTTGCCCACTTAGCTTGCAACCCGTCCAAGCTAAGTGGGCTTAACCTTGGGGGAAACTCTATGGTAAGCGCGCTTGAGCTAGAGCAATACTGGGATGGGTGACCTCTCGGGACGGCCCAATGCTTCACCTCTGTGAGCATCACCTAGATGCAATGAGTGCTAAGTGGACCATTCATTATCATGAGAGATGGGTTCTTGTGAACCGCTACTCATGAAACATGGGTCAATGAGTTTGACTCGAGAACTACACGGTTGAATCCTAATAGCAATATCATAATTTGACACGCTATGGAAGAAACCTCCTACTTATCTCAATATGTTGACAAATCTGGATGGATGAAAATGAGAGCCAACTTCAAAATATAAAACCCCTAGGGCGACTGGACTCCAAAACACTTTACAATATCTCCTAGAAACCCAACGCCATTCCTTGAGAAAATATTTTAACTTTTAAAAAATATCAAATCCCCCTCCTTTAGGCCTCCATACTTAGGAGTCATCTTTAAATATTAAAAAGTTTTTAAAACAACTTTATGTTATTCCCCCTAGGCGCCTTGGTACTCTTATGACCACTTTACCTCTCAATATTAAATTATAACATTACTTTATAATTCAACTTTATAAAATGCCTGAGTGGTCAAATAAAACAAATATTGAACTACAACCTTAGGCTCTCCAACTGAAAACTGGATAATTTCGTTGTTGCAAATGCACAAGCCTGGAACCAACTTCCCCAACGGTGGCTTACTAAAACTAGCACTACTATAAATACTAAGTATATGCCCAAAACCCAGAACTGAGAGAAACTAAAGAACAATGAGGAAACTGTGACCAACTGAAGATGGCAACACTATGACCGGCCACTGCTATAAATAGTAACCCTCCGAAAAATCCCAAACTGGACATCAATGTTGGCAACTGAGTCCCCTAACCACATCAACTAGCCTACGGGAACTCTGGAATAGGCTAATTGAGTCTTAGTACTGCTTAGGAGTGAGAAAGGGACATAACATACCCACAACCTTAAATGGGTTCTCTCCATCTAGGGGACTGTTTGTATAAGGTGTTTGCGCTCATGAGAAACTTCCAAACTTTGATAAATTTTGTGCTTGTGAGAAGCTTCCCACCTTTGATAAGTTTTAGTATGATTTCATCCAGGAGGAAACTAGACTAGAGACTATGTCAGCTAGAGAAAAAGAGAGTCAAAACTTAGCCTCATTGGGAAGATGAGGAAATGTGGTAAGAAAGGAGAACCAAGGAAGGGTCAAAATGTCAAAGAAGAAGGTTCCAAGTCTTTGGACATAGGGAAAAAAGACTTTAGTCACATGAAGTGTTTCAAGTGCCACAAGACAGGCCACTATGGATCTCAATGTCCTAAGAAGAAGAATGCCAAGAAACAATAGTAAGAGTTTGCAAGGAATGCAAAAACTTCCGTTGAAGCGAATGAATTAGCGTCCAGACTTGAGACATTTTTCTCAAAGTTGTCTCTATCCATTAACACTATTTCTAGCGAAGGGTAGTATGTGGGCAACAAAGCATCTAGACACATGATCTTATAAGAAGGCAATCAACAAACTTGAAGAATGAGAGGATGGCATACACGTTGAGCTGGGCAATGATGCCACTTGTCCAATTACTGAATTGGCTTTGTCTCCTACATTCCTTCAAGTGATGTTATTGAGCTAGATGGTTTCTTGTATGTTCTTAATTTGATTGTTCTTAACTTGATGATTCTTAATTTGATGAAGAGTCTTCTTTCAATATCTTGCTCGGCAGATCTATAGTGTATCACTAAGTTTGCTGGTCAACAAGTGATTATTACAAAACACAACCCTGAACGTGGTCAAGCCTTGGCCAAAGGAGTTCAAGATAGTTGCCTATACAAACTACTAGCTGATCCAATCAAGCAGGTATGGCATGATGGAAGAGTATCCTTCTATCTTTCTGGAGATAATTTAAACCTAAGGTGGAGTTTTGTACTGATTCCATGCATGCAATTGATGGGAGTATTGAAGAGAACCAAGACAAATTTATTGCCAATGAATCTTCTCAAAAAAAGGAAGTTGATATTATTGAGATTTTTCTGCGAGATGAACACGTTGCAGACATTTTGACAAAGCCCTTGTCAAAGGGAATTTTGAACTATTGAGAAACAAGTTGGGATTAATTGTAGCTTAAAAGTATTGCATCCCAAAGTTTAGCTCTGCAAGCCCTGGCGAAGAGAGGGATACCAACAAATCTGCCTAGGAGATGACTATTTTTAAAGCCAAGGATCAAAGCAACCTCTTTTTGTTTCCTTGTCTCTCTATTGAAGAAGAATATTTCTAATTTTTTCCAATTTATCCTCTATCCGAATATATTACAATATTTGTCCAAGGTTTTCTTAAATACTCTTGCCTCTCTTTTGCTTCCCTCCCTTCAACTTGCCTCCCCAAACAAGATAGTGTCACCAGCGAATTGTTGATGGGTTACTGTAATGTCCCCTTCTCAATTGTGATCAATTCAGTTGACCGATGGCCTATTCCGGAGACACGTAGGCTACTCGGAGGGTGAAAATTAGGGTTTCCTACTTTTGAGGGGGTTGTTGCTTCAAGTTCGATGATTGGATTGCGGATTCCTTTTGGGTTTTCAGTGAGCTTTGCAGTGGTATAGCATGCATGGTGATCCGAGTAACTTCGGGAATTTGCTATTTTTAGTAAATTCCATTTCTGGCAGTGGTCCTATTGGCTTCGGTGCAGTTAGCTCTCTTCTTCAGCCAGTTCAGTTGGTATTGTGATTTTTGGCCTTTTGATGCTTTTTCTAGAGAGATAAGTTTATTTAATTTAAATAATGTTATATTTTGAGGTTATAACCCCTTGGCCTAGCTTTATCATTTTATGTTGTTTCAAAAGGGGGACTTCAAAGGTGGTTATCTCATCAGGAGATAATTAAATATTTCCTAAAGGCCAAATTTGATGTTGGAGAAGTGGGACGCCTACTTGAGGGGAAGATTAATTTTAATAAAGGTGAAATATTTGCCTTATGAGAAAAGGACGCCATCTTTGGAGGTAAAAGAGATGAAGTCGAATTTGAATTTGGACACCCTTCTTGAAGCTTCTAGAAGATTCTTCTCAAGTCTTTATAAGCAAGCCTCTGCTCTTCATTTCGGAATCTTTTGTCTACCATACCGTTATGCTGCTGGATTGTTCAGGTAAAGCTTTGAGGCAAGAATACCTCCTAGCACTTGGCTCATCTTCTTGCTTGAAAGATAGCAACTAGTTGGGTAATAGTTTGTAGTTGAGTTGTTTTGTAGTGAGTTTCTTGCATTTGAGTGGATTCCTTGCATTTGTAGTTCAACTTCAAGCTTGTTAGTGAAGTTTTTACAGTTGTTGGTTTATGTAACTAATTTAGAGTTTTATTAATACATTCAAAAATAAAAATATTTTCATTCTAGGTATCCTTCCATTGTGTGTATTTGATAGGGGCAACCCTTTGTCTCAAGTTGCAGATTTTTTGATGAAGAAATGAATTTTTAAGAAGCAAGTCGCCCTCCTTGAGGGCTGTACCTCTCCATATTGTCTTGGGAATAGTGCAAGAAAAGTTTTAGGGCTGTGAGCTGGTTTTTTATCATTGGATTAGGGGCGCCATCATCGTTGGGGTAATATGCATTTTGTCTCATGCATTTTGGATGGGTTTTGAGTGAGTTGTGAGCATAATAGTGAGTTGCTAAGTTGCTGGTCTGAGCAATTTCAGTCAATAATCAGTTATATCAGATTGTGGAATTTCCTTAGTTGAGTGAGAAGTTGATTCTAAGGGGTCTTGTGAGCATGGGAGAGTAGTTAAATATTATTGCAGCTTTATTAATCCTCTAATCTTGTGTTTTTGGCAGGCACTCTATCTCATTGTAAGTTGAACAGTAGTACTGTCAGCGTTCTCACTTCTTTCTTATTTATTTTCTTGTACTTCCCGCTGAATAAGTGGAAAAGGCTGGCTTGCCGCCTATTTATTTTCAGAAATTGCATTGTACTTCAAATTGCTGATCGGCTGAGCCGTCACTAAATTCATGGATCCTCTGACCATATGCTTGCCCCTCCTCCCACATCAGGTCTTAGGGCACATTCTTGGTTAGAGTTACATTCTAATCAGCTAGCTCATAGAGGATCCTCTGACCATATGCTCGCCCCTCTTCCCACATCGGGTTTTAGGGTGCATTCTTGGTTAGAGTTACTTTCAGTTCAAGATCCTCTGACCATATGATAGTACCTTGCCCAACTTGGGGATACCGGGGCACATCCTTTGTTAGAGTTACCTTCCGCATCGTTTTGGTTTTAGAGCTAACCTTAACAGGTGCGTGTTGCATTGTAATTGCTATTGAAAAACAAAAAAAAATTGGTCTAGTTCATTACAGTGGTATCAAAGCCATGATCTTGCCAACCTGTGCCCTGCAGTGATTCAGTTGACAGATGAGTGATAGTAATTGCAGATACTACACCAGAAATCAAGCCAAAAATCAGCAGTCACAGTTTCCGCCAGTGCCAGAAGCAAAAACCCTTTCAGAGGCTTTGAGAGAAACAGGGAAAGCAGTAGATACCGGTAAAGTAGCTGAGAACATGTGAAATAGTCATAAGCAGACCATGGATGAAGGAGAGGATAGGATGGAGAAGAAGTTTGATGGGATGATTGATATGATGTCCCGTTTGCTTGCAAGAATGGATCAGCAGGCTACTCAGAATCATACCCCTAGTCAAAACAATGCCACAGGAGAAAATAGTGGTGTCAATGGAAACAATGGCAATGGGAGAGACAGGACTATTGGCCAACATGAGGCCACGTCTAGAGGATCAGCCTCTAGGGCACTCTTTCCTACATTCACTCAGTGGGAAGAACCACAAGCTGAAGTTGTCATTCCTTTTGCAGATGATGTCAGGTAAGCCTACATGGAGTATGCCACCCTACCCCCTGATCTTAGAGACCAATGGTCCTTTGATCAATTCTTGAACCATAGAAATAGAAGAAACGGAGGAAGAGCTAATAACCGAGCTCCTATGGCTCCTAGAACTGACTATCAGCAAGCCCTTGGGAAGGTGTCCTTGGCTCACTTCGATGGAAGTGAAGCGTGTTCAGCAAGGTCGTGGGTTCAGAAGCTGGACAACTATCTTTCACTAAGACCCATGCCTAAAGAAGATGCCATAAAATTTGCAACGTTGCATTTGGAAGGTGTTGCCCATGAGTGGCGGTACCATGGTTTGGTCACACTTGGCCACAACCTCATTCGAACCTATTATGAGTTCACAAATAAGTTGATTGAGAGGTTCGATACTAAAGCCCCAGAGGTGAAGTTTAGGGAGCTTGCACAGTTGAAACAGCATGGTTCATTGGAAGCATACATTGGAGATTTCCAAAGACTTTCCGTGATGGTGCCCAACATCATTGAAAGAAGACTGGTTGTACTATTCTCTGAAGGATGGATGGAACCATTGAAAGGATGGGTTAAGGCATTCGACCCACCAAGTCTAGAAGAAGCCATTAAGAAGGCTCGAAGCATGGAGTTGTCAGCTCCAAGACCAGGGTTTCCACCAAAGCCCTTTGCTCACAAGAGGGATAAAAGGCATTCTTCAAATCAGCATAAGAAATTCCCCTCTAGGATTGATGATGAACTCCGGGAGAAGTTGAGAAAGGAGGGAAAATGTTACACTTGCAAAGAACCTTGGACTAAGGGTCATAGATGCTATGGAAGGGGCCATGCAAACCATTTGGAGGCTTATTCTGATTTTGGATCAGAATCTGATCACTCAGAGCACCAGTATGGTTTTGAAGAAAGTGATGAAGAGAAAACTCCGGAAGACTCCGAAGATTAACAAGGAGGTGGGGGCACTTTTGCCCAACTCTCGAGCTTTCACAAAAATGAATCCTTCAAGGTTCGAGGGATGATTAAGGGGCAGCGAATAGTTGCTTTGATTGACACTGGAGCAACGCACAACTTCATTGATGAAGGCATGGTTGCAAAGAAAGGGCTCCAAACGGAAGAATTTGAAGGCTTCAAAGTTATGGTTGTCGATGGGTTTCACATCTCTTGCACCAAAAAGATTTCAAACATGTCTATGCAATTGGGCAACTATGAAGTCAAAGATGACTTCTATGTAGTCAATATTGGGGATACGGATGTTGTCCTTGGCATTCAATGGCTGCGTTCACTTGGAGAGATCTCTCTAAATCTACAAACCATGGAGCTCAAGTTTCAATCCGATGGAAAGAAGGTGGTGCTAAGGGGAATGTCTAATGGAGGTCCTCGGATTGTTTCCTTCAAAAGAATGGAGAGGCTGATTCGGCATGATCAAGTTGAGTGGGTTGCGGAATGTATGGTTCTTCGAGCTAGTCCAGTTGAAACAAAGAGGGACTATCCTCCAGATATTCAGTCTATACTCACCAAGAAGAGTAAGGTGCTTTCTGATCTACCTCCTGGGCCGCCTCCTGAAAGGGGAGCTGAGCATGTCATTGAACTCAAGGAAGGGGCCAAGCCAGTCATCACAACACCATATCGCTATCCTAAGAAGCAGAAGGACGAGATTGAGAAAAACATAAAAGAACTCTTAGAGATGGGCTTCATCCGTCCAAGCAAGAGTCCCTTCGCTTCAGCAGTAGTTCTTGTGAAGAAGGATGGCACCATCCGCATGTGTGTGGATTATCGTGCCTTGAATCAAAGCACAATCAAGCACAATCAAGAATAGGTACCCCATTCCCCGAATAGATGAGCTCATTGATAAGCTACATGGTGCCAAGTTCTTTTCAAAAATTGATTTGAGATCGGGCTACTATCATATTCGAATGAGGGGATCAGATGTGGAGAAGACGGCATTCAGGGGCCACTATGGTCATTTCGAGTTTTTGGTCATGCCATTTGGGTTGACTAACGCTCCTGCCACCTTCCAATGTTGTATGAATCGAGTCTTTCAAAAGCAATTGAAGAAGTTTGTGTTGATCTTTTTTGATGATATCATCATCTTCAGCAAGACGTGGGAAGAACATCTCAAGCACTTGGAGGAAGTGCTTAGCATCTTGGAATCAGAGAGCTTGTTTGCCAAAGAATCCAAATGTGAATTTGGAATGAAAGAGTTACTCTACTTTGGTCACATAATCAGCGTTGATGGGGTGAACGTTGATCCTGAAAAGATCAAGGCGATAGTTGATTGGTCACCTCCAGAGAACTTAACTCATTTGAAAGGGTTCTTGGGTCTTTGTGGCTTTTACAGAAAGTTTGTGAAGGGCTACTCTCAAAGTGTTGCTCCTCTTACTAACCTCACTAAAAAGGGAGCTTTCTTTTGGTCAGAAAAGGCCCAAAGTGTTTTTGACAAGTTCAAGAAGATCATGAGTTCTTGTCCGGTTTTGGCCATATCGGATTTTTCCAAGCTTTTCGAGCTGCAATGTGATGCATCAGGTGAAGGTGTTGGTGCTGTTTTGATGCAAGATAAGCATCCCATTGTGTTTGAAAGTAGAAAATTACGAGGTATTGAAAGGACCTACTCCTTCTATGACAAGGAAATGCTTGCAATCATGCATGCATTAGCTAAGTTCAGACAATATTTGGTGGGGAGCAAGTTTGTTGTCAAGACTGATCACAATAGTCTCAAGCACTTTATGCATCAGAAGGATTTGAACAAAAGACAACAAAAGTGGGTGAGTAAGCTTCAAGCTTACGATTTTGACATTGAGTATGTCAAAGAGAAAAACAACATTGTGGCGGATGCTCTATCTAGAAGGCCTCATTTGAGCTCATTGTGTGAACTTACTGCTGATTGGAAGGAGATGTTGCTCGCTGATTATGCCAAAAATCAATTTGCAACCAGCATTATAGAAGGTACTTTTCATGATGAAAGGTACAAGGTGGTTGATGGGTTGATACACTACAAAGGGAGGATCTTTTTGGTGGCTGATTCTAAGCTCAAAAAGAAGATTTTGCAAACTTTTCATGACATTCCACTTGCTGGTCATCAAGGCTACTTCAAGACCTATAAGCAGATTCGGGAAAGGTTTTCTTGGAAAGGGTTGAAAGAGGAAGTCCAACGCTACATCAGAGAGTGTCACACTTGCCAAATGAACAAGAATGAGCACACTCTTCCTGCTGGTCTGATCCAACCTCTCACTATTCCCAATCAAAAGTGGGAAAGCATATCAATGGACTTCATCACGGGGTTGCCAAAAACTCAAGACAAAGACTGTATCTATGTTGATAGATTAACAAAGTTTGCTCACTTCTTTGCCATCACTAGTTCATTTTCAGCAGCTCAAGTTGCAGATTTGGTTTTTCATGAGGTGTTTCGATTGCATGGATTGCCAAAGAACATTGTGAGTGATAGGGACAGCAAGTTATTAAGCACCTTTTGGCAAGAGGTCTTCAGGTTGAGTGGTACCGTCCTTACTCCAACACTAGTTATCACCCTCAAACTGATGGACAAACGGAGATTGTTAACAAGTGGATAGAGGGCTATCCGAGAAACTATGTTTCGGAGCAGCAAAGAGCTTGGGTGAAATGGCTTCATCTAGGAGAGTATTGTTACAATTCCTCATTTCACATGTCCATTCGGATGTCACCCTTCATGGCTCTCCATGGTTATGAGGCTCCCAGCTTTGCTGATTTGGTGTTTGGTGATTACAAAGCCCATCAAGCTAAGGATTTGTTGCAGCAAAGTCAAGATATTTTGAAGTCCTTGAAGAACAACCTTCAAATAGCACAGAATAAACAGAAGATGTACGTTGATCAACAGCGTGTTGAGCGTTCATTTGAGGTTGGAGACATGGTTTATCTTCGACTTCAACCCTACAGACAGTCTACTCTCAAGAAGAGTGGAGCTGAGAAACTCAAACCTCGCTTCTATGGGCCATTCAGAGTCATCAGAAAGGCTGGAGCGGTGGCTTATGAATTGGAGCTACCAGTAAGTAGCAAAATCCACAATGTCTTCCATGTGTCTCGCCTCAAGAAAGCCCTTGGACGCAATGTTGTTGCTTCATCAGATTTGCCTCCCTTGGATGAAGAGGGATAGTTGGTTTTGGTTCCAGAAGAGATTATTAATTCCAAAGAGCGTTCTTTGAGAAGAACAATCAAAGAATACTTGGTGAAGTGGAAGAACTTGCCTTTGGAGGATGCAACTTGGGAGAATGAGGAGATTCTGCAGAATCCAGACTTGCGATTGCTTGAGGGCAAGCAATCTTGGGGAGGGCGGACTGTAATGTCCCATTCTCAATTGTGATCAATTCAGTTAACCGATGGCCTATTCCAGAGACCCGTAGACTACTCGGAGGCTGAAAATTAGGGTTTCTTGCTTTTGAGGGGGTTGTTGCTTGAAGTTCGGTGATTGGATTTGAAATATGCTAACCAATTTTTTCGTTGAATTGCACAACACAAACCAGCACTTGGCCAACTTGATTAGCGTTAGCTCCACAACCAAAAATCTATCAAAGCAACTCTAACCAAGAATGCGCCCTAAAACCACTTAAGGAAGAGGGGCAGGCATATGGTCAAAGGATCCCTAAGATTCAACTTGATACAGAAATTGAATACAATTGAACTGAAAATAAAACTCAACGTCAAGAATGTGCACTCAAGATACTAGTGAGGGCGAGGTGCTAACATATGACGGAGTAATTAATAGAAACTAAAACTAATTGATTCTTCCGCTGCAGCGGGCATCCACTTAAGATTGGGGATTCACCACTTGATAGTGGGTACAAGAGAGATACAAATTTAATTCTCCACACTGGCGGTAAACCATCTAGGGGTACTTAATGTGAAATTAAAGAAATAATTGCAGTAATAAAGGACTGGAACAGTACTACTGTTTACAGTTTTACAATATGGAAAAAGAGCTGCAAATTACATGAAAATTACAATAGATTCAAAGTATCATGATACTGGATGATTCCATGTTAGACATTAACAATAAGTGATGAAGAAAGGACTAGAGATTCGAACTTAAACAACTCTGATGTAAAATAGCAATTCTCGAAATGAATAACCAGTAACTGTGAAACCAATTAAATGCTCATAACTTCACCAAATTACCTCCGAATTGAGTGATGTCTTTTGCAGAAGCCTTCTAGGAGGTAGGCGCCCAAAATCAGATTACAAAATAGCATCAAAACTCAGCATATAATTCTAGCACGAATCCCAAGGCTTTCAAGAATGGTACGGCCCTCCTTGAGGGGCGATTTTGATATTAAAAATCAGCAACTCAAAACTAAAATCTGAAAACTTGTGGAAGGGGTCGTCCAAAGCATAGAAATTAGATTCTTAAATGCCCAGAACAAAATAAAAATTACTCACAAAGCTGTATACAGATTCGACTTTCAGCTGTGACTGTATCAGCAACTTCAAAACTGGAAATTTCATCAAAATCTTCAACTGTTGAGCTCAATCTGCTAGTCTGATTTGTGAAGCAGCAAATGTCCAACTAGGTGTTGTATTTCAAACACGAAATTGGTGAGAGGCTAGGACGTAGCATCCTCGAAGCAAAATATCAATTGTCATTTCGACAGCATAACTTTAGAATAATTTCATGGATACCAAATGCTGGAGCAAGCTTCACTTTTATAGAAAAGAATAAAACTCATCAACTTCCCTTCAAGGCACGCCAAAAGCCATAGGAGAAACTTTTCAAATTTCCAAAGTTCATAATTCCTCAAAAAGGCGTCCCACTTCAAGGCACATAAAAACTTTATTAAAAAATATTAAAACACCTTAATGAAGGCGTCCCACTTCAAGCCCCTCTTTTAAACACAACTTCAAGTTATTCCACTAGGCCAAGGGGTCAACTACAAATTATAACATTAATGCCTTGTAATTAAAAACATGCCACAAATACTGCATATTGAAGTCTGCATCAAAAATACCAACTACTCCAACAAGAAAAGAACACACTGAAGCATTGCCAACAGGACCACTACTAAAAATAGTATTTACTATAAATAGTAAACACCCCGAAAAATGCCTCAAACCTCCAAGCAAGGAAACCCTAATTTTACCTCAACGAGCCTACGGGCCTCTGGAATAGGCTGAGAGTAACTGACCTGATCACGAGTGAGAAGGAGACATTACAGGATTGCGGATTCCTTTTGGATTTTCAGTGAGCTTTGCAATGGTATAGCATGCATGGTGATCCGAGCAACTTCGGGAATTTGCTATTTTTAGTAAATTCCATTTCTGGCAGTGGTCTTGTTGGCTTCAGTGCAGTTGGCTCTCTTCTTCAGCCAGTTCAGTTGGTATTGTGAGTTTTGGCCTTTTGATACTTTTTCTAGATAGATAAGTTTATTTAATTTAAATAATGTTATATTTTGAGGTTATAACCCCTTGGCCTAGCTTTATCACTTTATGTCGTTTTAAAAGGGGGACTTTGAGGATGGTTATCTCATCAGGAGATAATTAAATATTTCCTAAAGGCCAAATTTGATGTTGGAGAAGTGGGACGCCTACTTGAGGGGAAGATTAATTTTAATAAAGGTGAAATATTTGCCTTATGAGAAAAGGACGCCATCTTTGGAGGTAAAAGAGATGAAGTCGAATTTGAATTTGGACACCCTTCTTGAAGCTTCTAGAAGATTCTTCTCAAGTCTTTATAAGCAAGCCTCTGCTCTTCATTTCGGAATCTTTTGTCTACCATACCGTTATGCTGCTGGATTGTTCAGGCAAAGCTTTGAGGCAAGCATACCTCCTAGCACTTGGCTCATCTTCTTGTTTGAAAGATAGCAACTAGTTGGGTAATAGTTTGTAGTTGAGTTGTTTTGTAGTGAGTTTCTTGCATTTGAGTGGATTCCTTGCATTTGTAGTTCAACTTCAAGCTTGTTAGTGAAGTTTTTACAGTTGTTGGTTTATGTAACTGATTTAGAGTTTTATTCATACATTCAAAAATAAAAATATTTTCATTCTAGGTATCCTTCCATTGTGTGTATTTGATAGGGGCAACCCTTTGTCTCAAGTTGCAGATTTTTTGATGAAGAAATGAATTTTTAAGAAGCAAGTCGCCCTCCTTGAGGGCTATACCTCTTCATATTGTCTTGGGAATTGTGCAAGAAAAGTTTTAGGGCTGTGAGCTGGTTTTTATCATTGGATTAGGGGCGCCATCATCATTGGGGTAATATGCATTTTGTCTCATGCATTTTGGATGGGTTTTGAGTGAGTTGTGAGCATAATAGTGAGTTGCTAAGTTGCTGGTCTGAGCAATTTCAGTCAATAATCAGTTATATCAGATTGTGGAATTTCCTTAGTTGAGTGAGAAGTTGATTCTAAGGGGTCTTGTGAGCATGGGAGAGTAGTTAAATATTATTGCAGCTTTATTAATCCTCTAATCTTGTGTTTTTGGTAGGCACTCTATCTCATTGTAAGTTGAACAGTAGTACTGTCAGCGTTCTCACTTCTTTCTTATTTATTTTTCTTGTACTTCCCGCTTAATAAGTGGAAGAGGCTGGCTTGCCGCCTATTTATTTTCAGAAATTGCATTGTACTTCAAATTGCTGATCGGCTGAGCCGTCACTAAATTCATGGATCCTCTGACCATATGCTTGCCCCTCCTCCCACATCGGGTCTTATGGCACATTCTTGGTTAGAGTTACATTCTAATCAGCTAGCTCATAAGGGATCCTCTGACCATATGCTCGCCCCTCTTCCCACATCGGGTTTTCGGGTGCATTATTGGTTAAAGTTACTTTCAGTTCAAGATCCTTTGACCATATGATAGTACCTTGCCCAACTTGGGGATCCTGGTGCACATCCTTGGTTAGAGTTACCTTCCGCATCGTTTTGGTTTTAGAGCTAACCTTAATGGGTGTGTGTTGCATTGTAATTGCTATTGAAAAACAAAAAAAAATTGGTCCGGTTCATTACAGTTACTAAGTCTACCACAAGAGTAATCTTCATGCCTTTCCATTTTCCTACCAACCTTTCCGCATTAATACTTCTTCTCAAGTCTTTAGACATTATGATGAACAGAAAGAGGGAGAGTGGATCACCTTGCCTGATGCCACAAGAGGAAGGGAAAAATCCATGAGGATTGCCATTAAACAGCACCGATAACCTAGGACCAGAGTGATGCAGCTCTTAACCCACTGTAACAATTCTTTAAAAAAACCAAATTTGTAAAATACCCTTCCAGTGGTATGTAGTTTTTGCGATATTTTTCAGTTTGATATATGTTTAATTTTATCAAATTGGATTCAATACATTGCAAATAAAATAGCACTTCCAAATAGAACTGATCATAAAATCTGATAACTAGCTTAACACCCTCTTCTTCATGCATTTCACTAGATATAATAATAGATGGACAGGGTGACCGCATACTTAAATGGTTCTTAACTAGACATGATTATGAGCAGAAATATGTGTGCTTGACTAAGAAATTAACATCACAAGTATGGTCTCACAATGAATAACAAATTCAATTATAAAAGTGAAATATCCCCTTATAATTTTTTCCGATTTTTAGCACAAGATTTCACTCGTTAACGTTAGAGTAATGATAAAACAACTGAAGCAACCCTTCACTTTTTGATCACCCAGATCCCAATGAGGGCAAGGTGAGAGCATACGGTGGAAAGGGGATCGTTAGCTGAAATGAACTGGAAACTGAAATTACAATATGAAAGACGGCTCAGCTGATCAGCTAGGAATGCAATGCAACTCGACCACTTATTCAACGGGAGTGTAATATAAATTACTGAAAGTAAATGTTTGGGCGGCTAGCCGACCCCTTCCGCTTTTCAGCGGGCAGTACAGAAAAGTAAAATGCTGAAAGTAAACAGACAGTGAGGCCAGTCTCTTCCACCAAACGGTGGGAATGAAGTAAAGAGCAAAACTGAAATATAATGAACGGTGAGGCCAATCTCTTCCACTGATAGTGGGAATACAAAAGGTAAAGTGCAGAAATGAAATGACTGAATCAGAGTTACAGATAACAGCCTTACAAAGTGAAGCAATCTACAAATTACTATGGTTATGAGATGTCCAATCCACACCAAAATGATAAAAAATGAACTCCAAAGCTAAGCAAGCTAATCTACTAAGAAAATAAGCCAAAATAGAAGTTTATTACCAATCTGATATGAAGTTGCAGCACTTAGAAAACTCAGACCAGCAAGCACAAAACACACCAAAATGCTCACAACTCCGCCAATACTCCTTTGAATGCTATCAAATCAAATGCAAACAAGGTATAGAAGATAAGCGCCCAATATCCAGCCATGAAACAGTACCAAACAGCCCCTAATAACTTGTTCACGCTTCCCAATGTACAGGCAAAGATAGTACAGCCTCCTTGAAGAGGGCGACCAGCAAGATAAAATCCAAAACACCAAAATAAAATTTGAAAACTTGCAAGAAAGAACGCCTAGGATAGAGAGGAAGATATAGCCAATGCCCAGAACCAAACAAAAATCGAGCCAGGAGCAATGAGTGAAAATGTGCTTCAGCCAAGCACCACACCAGCACACCAAAAACTGTGAAACACACCAAAACTCAGAAAACATCAAAGAACTTCATCTTCAATAAGCTCAATCTGCTCTTCGGAGTAAAGAACAGTCTCAAACTTAGCGAGGTGCTATCTTGCAAGCACGAAACTAAGGGCGCTAGGAGGTATGCATTCCTCGAAGCAAAGGTCTGTAGAAATTTTGGCAACACTTCGTTGTCTTTGCAAATGGATAGTCTCAAATGAAGCCCAACACTCTTATTTATAACTTCTCTTCAAGTTCAAATCCTTTTCCCTCCAATTAGGGTGCCCAAACTAAGATTCACATTCACCATAAATGATTTGCATTTGAGTTTCATTTGCCTCCTTCACCAAGTCGTCTCAACATGAGAGAGATATAACTTTATTAAAATGCAAATAAAACATAAGATGGGCGTCCAAAGTAATTAAGTGAAATACTTTATAAAAATTACTTATTTCTCCATACTAGGCGTCCACCATGCCTTAGTCAAATATTTCACTTAAAATATAAACTCAACCAAAGTATTGAATTTACCAAAACGAGCTCCAAGAGTGTTGGAGACCAATCTGTTCAAACTACCCTGCCTAATATAGCCATTGTACTAAACTGTTGAATCATTGTCAAAAATAGCACTACTAAAAATAGCACTTACCATAAATAGCATACTGCTAAAAATAGTGACTTCAAATGCATTTTAACCACAAACTGAGCAGACGTCATCACTTACTAAAAATAGTAAGTCCAGAAAAGTTACTTGATGCAAATGCATGTCATACCACCCTGAAGCTCTCTGCAAACCCAAAAGGAATCCAACAACCAATCTGCAAAACTCCAACATGCAAACCCCTGAATCCACAAAAGAAACCTCCAAGCAGTTGGAAACCCTAATTTCCATTTCCAACTAGCCTACGAGCCTCCGGGATAGGCTAATGGCCAACAGAAAGAATCACTGCTAAGAAGGGGACATTACAAAAAGCTTCAGAACTTCACTAAACTTAGAAAT
>VDFB02200504.1:0-12256 GCA_007258455.2 Sequoia sempervirens
TTTTCCAAAATCATGGCCTAAGCAGAATCAAAATTATTCAAGTGTACATGGAATAACTAGATCCTAGTTTAAATGAATCAAGTAGTAAACAAACAAGTTATTTCATTGTGGAGTTTTTTGAACATATTTAATTCATAGGTATGCACAACATATCTAGTAATTTTAGAATTTTGTTTAAGTGTCAAAAATGTATATTAGAGGTATTTAATTTGAATTGAATTTTCTTAATTATATTTGAATTGAATTTCAAGTTAGTTGTCGAAAATGTATAATAGAGGTATAATTTGAATTAAATTTTCTTAATTATATTTGAATTGAATTTCAAGTTACTTGTCAAAAACGTATAATAGCTCGATATAATTTGAATTGAATTTTCTTAAAATTATATTTGAATTGAATTTCAAGTTACTTGTCAAAAAGATTATATCTAGTTCTCAACTCAATGGTTCATGTTGTTTAAGTCATTTAAATTTTTTTTTTTATTGTGATCAACATGAATGAACTTAATTATAAAGTGGCATTGATTTCCCTAAAATTCTACTAGAGATCAAAGGTATATTGAATATAAGGAAATGTAAGTTGTAAGAGATCATATTATGTGTAAACATGTTTAAACCATAAGCAAACACATGTACATACATGTAAAGAGATTCAATACATATAAACACAACATATATTATAAGCAAAGAGGCAAATGCATGTATATATCATATAAGAAAATATGTGTACATATCATAAAAGCAAAATGTAAATTAAAGATCATCAAATGTCGAATACTAAAGATCAAAAAATAAGCAAATGTATGTATATCATATAAGCAAATGTAAGTTAGAGATCATCAAATCTCAAATACTAAAGATCATCATGTATAAGCAAATGCATGTGGTAAAGATCAAAAATCTAGTGTGCATGGCCTAATATGAATGTCTACTCCTAGTCGAATGGCCATCTGAATGAGAACGGTCCTGCTCTGATGGATGTGTTGAGCCCTTCAAATAAAATTGTGTACAAGATGTGTTAAATACATATAATTTATATTAAATAAATTTTATGAAAGTTATTTTTAAATGAACTTGTATTTTTAAATATCAATCTAGATCTATGCATACATAAATATATTGCATGTACATATACACATGTGTTTATAAAAAGTAAAACTCACATGTCCATTGACAACAGATTCATCCACGTAGTCACATCAATCATGCACACGATCCGGACCAAGGCTAGGAGGAGTGATATGAGGGATGTCCACCTATAACAATATATATACATATATATCAACTTACATGAATATCTAGTTAAAAAAAAAAAATAATGAAAAAAGAATTGAAACATGCACATGCACACATACATGCACATCATCTGATATTGGATGACCTAAGTCCTCTGAAACAGTCACCTCAACCATATCCACCAAACGATCAAGTAATGAATCAACATCTGCATCCATCTGATCTATTCCATGTCGTGCCATAAATGATGAATGTAGAGGACTATGAAGGTGAGATGGCATCGGTGATGATGAACCAGAACCAATCAACATATCAGTAAAACCCATAGTCTGTGCAGCTGCTGTATGAACTGTAGGTGGATCCTGATGCGCACTAGTGCTCGACTGAGAGTGATGGGATCCTGGAACTGAACGACCTCTGCATCTCAAATGCTCTCTAACATGCTCTATACCGATCCCATTGTCTGATGCAATGTGGGGATATGCCTCGAACAGGTCCTCAACCAAACAATGCAGAGTCTTGCGTGACATATCTCCTGTAAGTGCATCAAGCTATGTAGGAGTAGGGATTGTTGGAAATATGTGCCTCAAACATTACAGGCTGAAACCTCCATTAGAGTCAAGTCGGTGTGACATCTTGATTGTCTGGCCGACTAGCAAGTATGATTTATTCAGTACTGAACAGGTCGCTGTGACCTTGCCACTGTCTTGCCGAAAGGTTACACTGTGGAGTCTATCACTGCAACATGGTGTATTCATTATGAACTTATAGCGCTCGGGAGACGTCTAGCCGAAAGGCCATTCAATCGTGTATCGGCGAGACTCTTGGCGACTATGGTCTTCAGTGAAGCTAAAGGTTCTTGCTAAGATGTCTTAGCGAAATGTTAATGTCTTGCTGACAGCATTTACTTTGTGGTCCTCAAGGTAACTCATGTTGGCTCAGTGAGAAGTCACAGTGAAAGCAAATGTTACGCCGACAGTGTTTGGTTTGTTTCATCAGGGAGACTTAGCTGAAGGAAGTGCCATCGGTAAGATGTCCTACCAAAGTGGATATGTCTCAGCGACGAAGACTTAA
This sequence comes from Sequoia sempervirens, assembly GCA_007258455.2. NCBI lineage: Eukaryota > Viridiplantae > Streptophyta > Pinopsida > Cupressales > Cupressaceae > Sequoia > Sequoia sempervirens. The sequence continues at coordinate 2,310 of VDFB02200504.1, forward strand.
GTGTTAGTCTTCAGTGTAACTCTTGTCAAATGGTGGTCATTGGTGGAACACTGTGTTTTTGGTAAGAAGTCCTAGCAACTCTGATAAGTCTCGCCGATGTTGAAGAATCTTTGAGGTAACTTAATGATCTCGGGGAAACATCTTGGCGATAAGCTCTTGTCTTGCTGACTATTCTTCGGAGCTCGTTATGACTTAATCTCATCGGTATAATATCACACTGAAAGTTATGAGTTTGGGCGACAACGATACATGTGGAGAATGTTGGAGAGAGGTCCTGGCGAGAATGGTATGTTATGCCGACTGAATGTTTTCTTCGAAGTGACTTGTGACATTGATATGAAGTCTCTTGAAGCTCGGTAGAACATCCTAGTGACTACGATGACTTTTGGCGACAATGGTATGAAGTATATGTGGCATCGGCGAGACACTATTAGTGTCTCATCGAGATGCCAGAGCTTTACGAATTCTGTTGACCGTCTGACTGTCATACATGGAATCTCGTGGACGAATAGAGGGAGCCGAAAGTGAACTGTTAGCAGTTGGTTCGTTGCGACAATTCTGTGAGAAAGCTCGATAGTCAGGGAATACCATGGATATAGTTTGGAGTTGGAGACCCTTGGGGGTTGGATAGTGGTTCGATCAATAGTGGAGTGTGAAGAATTCAAACTGTATCAGTAAAGGAATTAAAATCTATAAAGGCTGTAACTTGGAAGTTTCTGTTCGAAGAATGTACATGATGAGTGCTGCTGTATAATGACACGAGAAAGATAAGTCTGGAAGTTGTATGTAATTTTCATTACTGTAATACAAAGTGATTTCTCTTGGTGTGGTAGGTTTTTCTCCCGTAAGGGTTTTCCCACGTATATCTGGTGTTTATGTGTGATTGTCAAATACTCTGTAATCTATTTCATAGTGCATCTTAACTTTGACTATAATTGTAAATTTTAAAGTGTATCTGCATTCTTTCCTGAGGTATTGACGTTAGGAGAATTGTTTTCCGCATCTAGTTTTCCATACAAGTGGTATCAGAGCCTGACCGGTTGTGTTATCCTTGGGGGTACATTGGGTTTTTTGTGTCAATACTGTTCAGTGGGAGTCTTGTAGAGATTATTATTTCTATTTACAGATTAAGATGTCTAGTTCATCTGGGAAGATTGAAATAGATAAATTCAATGGTAGTAACTTTGAATTGTGGAAACTCAAGATGGAAGATCTCTTAGTAGATCGAGATCTTTGGCTTACTGTGTCTGGAACTAAACCTACAGGCATGAAGCAAGAAGAATGGGACCTTGCAGATAGAAAAACTAAGGGGCTGATAAGACTCTGTTTGGCAGACTCAGTTCTTCTCAATGTGCATGAAGAGAAGACTGCCTCTCTCTTGTGGAAAAGACTGGCGTCCATTTATCAGGGGAAATCCTTGGTGAATAAGCTGTTCCTGAGAAAGAAGCTTTACTCTTTGAGAATGCGGGAAGGAGGGTCTGTAGCTGATCATTTGAATGCATTTAACATGCTACTCGCACAATTAACATCTGTTGGTGTAAAGATTGAAGAAGAAGATCGCTGTATGCTTCTGTTATGTTCTTTGCCAGACTCTTGGGATCATCTGGTGATGGCTATTGGGAGTACAACATCCAGTTTCAAGATGGAAGATGTTGTTGGTTCTTTGCTGTCAGAAGAGATGAGAAGGAAGTCTTCTAAGATGGCGAGAGGAGGCTCATTTGGGGAAGGTCGAAGGGAGGAAGAAGACAAGAAGTCCAAATCAAAATCGAGGAGGGAGATCAAGTCTCGGCAAGAAGTCAAGATTGAAGTCTTGGGCGTGGGCAGCACGGTCATGTCGAAAGGATTGTAAGGAGAAAGAAGAAGAAGGGATCTTCGATAATGGTTCTTCTCATAGTGATAGTGATGCCTTCATTGCGGCTTTGGCTACTGGGGCATTAGATGATGTCTGGCTGATTGATTCTGGAGTATCATTCCACATGACATCTCACAGAGAATGGTTCACAAAGTATGACGAATACGATGGTGGAAAGGTGTACTTGGTGAGTGATTCAACTTTGGAAATTTTTGGCCGTGGAAGAGTCAGAATCCAATTCCCTGATGGTAGAATAAAAGGGGATCAATGATGTGATGCACATACCTAGTTTGGTTCGAAATCTTCTTTCTGTCAGTAAGCTTAATGATATCGGAGTACAAGTCTTGTTCTCAGGAAGTGGCTGCAAGATGACTAGAGGTTCAAGGGTGCTGGCTAGAGGCACTCAAATTGGTACCTTGTACAAGCTAGATGCACAAGCTGTTCAATGTAACAGTGTCTCTTTGAAGTCACTGAAAGCTGCTCATGGAGGTAAAGAGGGAAATATCCCTAATTATGTAAACTCTACGAAAATAAAAATTCCTGCAGAGAAGACTATGCTTTGGCATCATAGGTTAGGCCACATAGGAGAAAAAGGTTTAAAAAACTTGAAGAACAAAAATCTTGTTGAGGGGCTTGAAGATTGTAATTTTGAATTTGAATTCTGTGAACACTATATATATGGAAAGCAACACCGTGTTTCATTTTATGACAGTCCTCATAAATCTTCTGGTTTGTTAGATTATATCCATTCAGATGTTTTTGGTCCAATGAATGTTCCTTCATTGTCTAAATCAAGATACTATGTGTCGTTCATTGATTATTATTCAAGGAGAGCATTTGTTTATTTTTTAAAAGGTAAATCAGAAGTGTTTAGTCGATTTAAGGAGTTTAAAAATCTTGTTGAAAATCAGACTAGTAGAAAAATAAAATGTTTAAGGACTGATAATGGTGGTGAATTCTGTTCTGATGAATTTGAAAGATACTGTAAAGACCATGGAATCAAAAGACACAAGACTACACCTTATACTCCACAGCAAAATGGAGTTGTAGAAAGGTTCAATAGGACAGTGATGGAAAGAGCACGAAGTATGCTTAGTAGTGCTGGTTTGGAGGAGAAGTTCTGGGCTGAAGCTACTGCTACTGCATGTTACTTAGTTAATCAGTCTCCAAACTCTGCTCTAGTTGATAAGACACCTTTGGAAGCGTGGTTTGGTAAGAAGCCCTCTCTTAGACATATTAGAGTCTTTGGCTGTGAAGCATATTCTTATGTGCTGAATGTAAAAAGATCTAAGTTGGAGAACAAGGCTGTCAAGTGTATTTTTATTGGCTATAGTGCTAACATTAAAGGATATAAGCTTTGGAATCCTGTTACAGAGAAGTTTGTATACAACAGAAGTGTAATCTTTCGTGAGCTGAAACCTTCCACCTTGGATATGCGGTTAGAGACAAAGTCTGAAAATAGTAAGGATGTAGCAGCAATCCCTCCTACACCAGAGAAAGAGGAATTGAAAATTCAAAATGTACCTGAAACTGAGGAGAGCTCAAGCAGTTCTGAAAGTTCTGAAGAAGAAGAACCTCAGCCTCAGCCAGTGAGGAGGTCAACCAGATAGGTATGGGTTCTCATTAATTGATTCTACTTGTGCCTACGCTTTAATTTCTAGCATTGATGAGCCTATGACTGTAAAAGAGGCAATTAAAATGTCTGATTCAGATTCTTGGTTGGAAGCCATTGATGAAGAAATGGCGTCATTAGATAAAAATGAAACCTGGAGTCTAGTGCCCTTGCCTAAAGGCAGAAAACTTGTGGGCTGCAAATGGGTATTTAAGAAAAAGATTGGTCTGGATGGCAGTGTAGAAAAATACAAGGCAAGACTGGTTGCAAAGAGTTATTCCCAAGTAGAGGGAATTGACTATGGGGAAATCTTTTCTCCTATAGAAAAGCTGACGTTCATTAGATTTCTATTGTCACTTGCAGCAGCGTATGACTTAGAGATTGAACAGATGGATATGAAGACAACATTTCTTCATGGTGATCTTGAAGAAGAAATCTATATGTCCCAGCCTGAGCACTTTGTTAAAAGGTAAAGAAAAGCTGGTATGCAAATTAAAGAAGTCTCTATATGGGTTAAAGCAGTCACCTAGAATGTGGTACCAAAAATTTGATACTTATGTATTATCTTTAGGCTTTGAGAGATCAAAATTAGATCACTATGTATATTATAAAGCTGAAAGTGATCAAGTGCTTGTTATTGCTCTTTATGTTGATGATATGCTGTTCATAGGAAATAGCAAGCTAATGATTTCTGATCTTAAGTCTTAGTTGTCTGCTAAGTTCGAAATGAAGGATCTTGGTGCAGCCAGGTATATTCTGGGGATGGAAATAACCAGGGACAGGAAGAATGGAAAGCTTTGGCTTAGTCAGAGTAAGTATATAAGAACTGTTCTAGAGAGATTTTGTATGAATGATTGCAAGCAGTTAGTTGTTCCAGTCATGCATGGAACGAAGCTATCTGTTGAGGACTGTCCAAAATCTCCTACTGAGATGGAGGACATGACTAGTGTACCCTATGCTAGTGTAGTAGGCAGTCTTATGTATGCAATGGTCTGTACAAGACCAGACATTGCTCAAGTGGTGGGAGTACTTAGTCGATTTATGGAAAATCCAGGTAGAATACATTGGGATGCTGTGAAGAGAGTTTTTAGATATTTGAAGGGAACTTCAGATTTTGCATTGTGTTACTATGGAATTCGGTTGAATCACAAAGGACTCTTAGCATTCATGGATATGTAGATTCTGATTGGGCAGGAGACATTGACAGCAGGAGATCCACCAGTGGATACGTTTTCATATTGAATGGTGGTGCAGTGAGTTGGATGAGCAAGCAACAGGCTGTAGTCACTTTGTCCACTATAGAGGCTGAATACATGGCAGCTACCCATGCTTGTAAATAAGCTGTATGATTGAAATGTTTGTGTTCTAACATTGGTTTTGATGCAAGAGAAATAACAATTTTATGTGATAGTCAGAGTGCCATTTGTCTGGCAAAGAACCCAACTTTCCATGCCATAACGAAACATATTGACGTACAATACCATTTTGTATGAGATATGGTTGAGGATGGAAAGGTAAATTTGGAGAAAGTTGATACTCTGGAGAATGTTGCAGATGCATTAACGAAGCCAGTGAGCACAAACAAGTTCAGGTGGTGTGTCAGTTCAATGGGCCTTAGTGCCCATGTTTTTCAGTAAGTATTATTTGTGCTCTGGAGGTGCCTGTATGACCTTCGTCAAGTGGGAGATTGTTGGAAATATGTGTGTCAAACATTACAGGCTGAAACCTCCATTAAAGTCAAGTTGGTGTGACATCCTGATTGTCTGGCCAACTAGCAAGTATGATTTATTCAGTACTGAACAGGTCGCTGTGACCTTGCCACTATCTTTTCGAAAGGTTACACTGTGGAGTCTATCGCTGCAACATGGTGTATTCGTTATGACCTTATAGCACTCGCGAGACCTCTGGCCGAAAGGCCATTCAATCGTGTATCGACAAGACTCTTGGCGACTATGGTCTTCAGTGAAGCTAAAGGTTCTTGCTAAGATGTATCGGCGAAATGTTAATGTCTTGCCGACAACATTTACTTTGTGGTCCTCGGGGTAACTCATGTTGGCTCGGTGAGAAGTCACAGCGAAAGCAAATGTTACGCCGATAGTGTTTGGTTTGTTTCATCGGGGAGACTTGGCCGAAGGAAGTGCCATCGGTAAGATGTCCTACCAAAGTGGATATGTCTCAGCGACGAAGACTTAAGTGTTAGTCTTCGGTGTAACTCTTGTCGAATGGTGGTCATCGGTGGAACACTGTGTTTTTGATAAGAAGTCCTAGCGACTCTGATGAGTCTCGCCGATGTTGAAGAATCTTCGAGGTAACTTAATGATCTCAGGGAAATGTCTTGGCGATAAGCTCTTGTCTTGCCGACTATTCTTCAGAGCTCGTTATGACTTAATCTCATCGATATAATATCACACCGAAAGTTATGAGTTTGGGCGACAGTGATACATGTGGAGAATGTCAGAGAGAGGTCCTGGCGAGAAAGATATGTTATGCCAACTGAATGTTTTCTTCGGAGTGACTTGTGACATCGATATGAAGTCTCTTGAAGCTCGGTAGAACATCCTGGTGACTACGATGACTTTTGGCGATAGCGGTATGAAGTATATGTGGCATCGGCGAGACACTATTAGTGTCTCACTGAGATGCCAGAGCTTTACAAATTCTGTTGATCGTCTGACTGTCATACATGGAATCTCGTGGATGAATAGAGGGAGCCGAAAGTGAACCATTAGCAGTTGGTTCGTTGCGACAGTTCTGTGAGAAAGCTCGACAATCAGGGAATACCATGGATATAGTTTGGAGTTGGAGACCCTTGGGGGTTGGATAATGGTTCGATCAACAGTGGAGTGTGAAGAATTCAAACTGTATCAGTAAAGGAATTAAAATCTGTAAAGGCTGTAACTTGGAAGTTTCTGTTCGAAGAATGTACATGATGAGTGCTGTTGTATAATGACACCATAAAGATAAGTCTGGAAGTTGTATGTAATTTTCATTACTGTAATACAAAGTGATTTCTCTTGGTGTGGTGGGTTTTTCTATTGTAAGGGTTTTCCCACGTATATCTGGTGTTCATGTGTGATTGTCAAATACTCTGTAATTTGTTTCATAGTGCATCTTAACTTTGACTATAATTGTAAATTTTAAAGTGTATCTGCATTCTTTCCTGAGGTATTGACGTTAGGAGAATTGTTTTCTGCATCTAGTTTTCCTTACAGGGATGTCGACCACTGTAAATGGATCCATGGTGGTCCACTGTGCTGAAAATGGTGTGGATCAGGAATGTTTGGACATCAAATACTGACCTACACGATCATTAGATATCCTAGTGGTGGCAGCCACAATGTCACCTACAGTGTCAATTGCTTCCTTTTGGGAAGCAACAAAAACCTCATCTGCTATGGGGGCTAGAGCTAGGGTGAGAGAAAGAGACCTGTCACCAACCAATACCCTAAACACTGGGGGTGGTCTATTTGCTCGACGATAGGTGGACCTATCAGCAATCCTACCACTCCCCTGACCAGCATATGGTGGAATGTCCAGGTAGTTAACTTTGAGGCCCAAATGGACCTCAGCATACAACTGCTAAACAAAATACAATGGAATCTGGTCATTATTTGGGTATAGACCATGTGCTGCGAGAAATCGTGGGTAGATCAATGAGGCCATAGCATGATCGACACATCTAGTGACCTGGTATCCCCTAACCTTATGCACATTTTGATAAAATGGAAAACAAGTGGCTTTTATCATTTCTTTGGTGACACTATCTTGTATTTGTTTAAGGGGAATGTCACCATGTAGTTCTTCCCACATGCGGGAAAGAATAACAGTCACTATATCTGGGGAATATGCACTAGTCCTCTCAAGTTCATCTTTTAGTTTCTCTAGACTATGCAATATTAACATGCATGGTTCACTATATACCCCCAGGTTTGCACTCTGTGCTAATGAATCTCTCAATTTTTTAATCTCATTATTAGTATTTGCAAACAAAGAATCTGGCACAGGTGGAACATGATTTGCATTTTCCATGTTATATATATATATAGTACACCTAAAAAAACAATGAGACTTTGGTAAATAATATATCTAGATAAAGGGAATACAAATCTAAAATAGAACTTGTAATAATTCATCTACTCATCAATAATATTTTCATACTATTAACTTGATTTAAAAAGAATTGGGAGACAACTATAATCTATAGCATAGCATCCTTAAATGGTTCAAATTTTAAATGAAATGATGAAAGAAATAATAAGAATACAAAGATTAGTATAAAACTATTTGAAAATAATTGGGAATAAAAATATTTAATCTAATAGTTTTTAACATAAATGAACTTCAATTATATAGCCAAGGTATAAAAATTATAGATTGGAAGAAAAATAATCGAGACATTTATCATATTTTTATATGTATAAAGTTTAGATACCATCAAACTATTTAAACTTATAGATTGCATAAAGCTATAAATTGAATTGTTAAAACTAATTTATTAAGAATCAAATCTAATAAAGTTTGACTTCATTGCATACTTGTTATAAATATCTCACTAATCCAACCAAACATATTATATATGTTAAAAATATATATAATTGTTATGTCCATAATTTTCCACTATATCTTGATGTGGATCTCCTTCAACTAGATCAATTAAAAATTATTTGTAATGTTGGAGGAAAATGGATATAATATCATTAGATTTGTCATGGAACTACCTCTCTTGATCAACGATAGATATTATCCACTCTCGAGAATGTAAATATGTTCGAGATAACTAAAAAATAATTTGTATCCCTTATATCCTTTCATCCAATGTAGCCTATCTCTTAATTGAGATCCTCTACCACAATTAAGTTCAAATCTTCTAAGTTTTATTTCAAAGAAAGCAACCACTCATTGTAGAAAAGTTATTGGTAAGTGCTAAAGCCAAAACAAGTTTCTTTTTTCTATTTGGATCCATATATTTTTTCTATTCTAGATCTCTTTCTAGCCATATTCTTATTGTAAGATCATAGTAAGGTAGTGCAATAGGTTTAATTGCATCATTCCACAATTGTATCCACTTGCCATTTTGATGAGGTCTAGGAACATCAACCAAAGGGATATTAGGGAAGCAAGGTGATCAATTTGATTGAGGTGGGAAGTGTTGAGCTTGAAGGATAGATTATTAGGTATGAGGAATAAGAAGTTTGAAAAGTTTAAAGAATTGGGAGGTGATATGTGAGATGGGTTTAATAGAATCTACTTAAATAAGGGTGTTTTGTGGAGAGGGGACAATGGAAAGAGAAATAACTAAGTTTTAATCTATCAATACAACTAAGTTTTCCTTAGTTCACCATCTCTTTAGTTGGTCCAAGTGAACTAGTGATGAGTATAAGAATATTTTTTGTCTAAAATGGGATCTAAACCCCTCATGGTATTTCTAGTTAGGATGTAGGAATTCAATTATTTTTTAGAGAGTTTATGAGAACTAAACTAACTTGTATCTTGGTTTTTTCCACCATATCATATCATATTTTTTGTCTAAAACTTACAATTATGACATATTTTTATGACATTTAAGAGCATGACTATAGAATATTTACAGTAAAGTATTGACTGGTCAACATTATGAAAAATCATAAGAAATCTTTTAAGAAATAGCAATTGTGTCAAGGAAAAAGACGTGGACATTTACAAGAACTTTTTTTTTAAGAAAAAGTGGGAGACCACTTATAATTTTATTTATATATAATATTTTACATATAGCTGGTTCAGGTGGACATACTGGCGGGAAAGAACCAACAAGAAAACCCCCAGTTGCAGTCTGAGTAACAAATTTTACAAAATATCAAAAAGACCAATGAGGTCCTAGTACAAATGACCAATTGTCTAATTACAACATGTTACAAAAGCACATTGGTTGAATACATCAGTACAAAATCATCAATCTCCTCCATGGAAATGGCAGATCTGTATCTGCTTAGAACTTGGTAGAGATGCACGAAGAAGTGTCATGCATTGTGGATAATAACATGCCTTGGAATATGAGAACATAGGTCTCTTCTTATGAAACAAAACCTTCTTTCAATAATTAACATTAGAAATTAATACAGTTTGGCGAGCATATTGTATAATCACACTAGAAACCAACAATGGAAGATTGAGAGTCTCAAATAAGAATTCCACCAAGTATAGATAACATTCATACTAGAAGCCAACAACAAAAGACCAAATTTCATAAATGAAGTTCATGTGTTATATATCATGCCTTTGAGGGGTCCACAAGTACCATGAGCCTTTTGAAATCCTTCTCCATCTAAATGCATCCATTCCAAGACCATTGGGAGGTGGGTATACAATATGAACCAAGTATTAATTTCTAATGTTAATTATTGAAAGAAGATGAAGGTCCTTATTTACCCTTAAATGACATTTAAATTGGATATTTTAATGTTCAATATAATGAAATGTTTAAAAAATGAAAGTGACAATAATATT
>VDFB02200506.1:0-23184 GCA_007258455.2 Sequoia sempervirens
TTCATTTTTTTTATGTTTCTAGTTCATTTCTACATGTCACAATGTGTTTTCAAACACTTCATATTTCTTAGGTTTTGCATAAATAATCAGTCTATCTCTTTAGTTTATTGCACTTAGATCATTTCATATTTTCATTGTACTTGCATTAGTTTGAGTGAACCACCTAGATTTTGGGGTCTATCTCTCTCCTTTAGGTGAAAAACCCTAATTGAGAAAGAGAGTCACACCTAAAAATCTATGGTTCATTTTTTTGAACCTGCATATTGAACATTATCTTTTTTATTTACATCTACATTTACATTCTAGGACTAATTGCATTAAAATTTTCATTTTCTTACATCCTAAGGTTTTCAATTTTGCATTAGTGAATATCTCATATATATTTCATTTAAATTGCACTTCAGAACATTAAAAATACTAAAGTTTTGCATCTGCATCCTAGTTTTGCATAAGAAAAGCATAAAAATCATTTTACATTTTCTGTAAAATCACAAAATAAATTCACCCCTGGACTCATTCGCCACCCTAGGAAAATTAGTCTAGATGCACTTTCTACACAACACTTTCTATCATTTTCATAGTAATTTCTACATTTTTGTTTTCTAGTATTGCATTCCTATTTGAGTTTACAAAATTTATGTTATTTTCATTTTATTGTTCCTAGTTTGCATTTGCATCCACCCTACTTTTTGTGGTATTTTTATGAGTGTTAGGTTCCCTATTGATAATACTGTAGTGAGATGAAGTTCCTTACTCATGGTTTCCCATGATAGCACATTTTTTGTTGACCTTGGGTTATCCAAAGATCCTACTCCTAGTATTGACAATGGTGCATTAGGCATGGATACTACCACTAGTATACCTTTTCCTTCCCATACAATGCATGTTGACACACAAATTAATTCCCTTCCACAAGAAAAAGTAGTTAACATTCATGATGACTTAACACATCTCCAACAAAACTTGTGTCTTGAAAAAATTTCAACCACTGCCATTTGTGGTATAGAAAACATCCATCGAATGCTCAAAAGGGATGAGGGATTATATGTAATAAAACAAATTGTTGATATATATCAAAAACATGCTTCTTCTACCTCTAGCACATCTCAACTAGCAAACATTATGGTTAGCCAAGCAGGATCTCATATCTCTTTTCCTTCAACCATAGCATCCATACCTACCTACACCACCCCTCAAGTTATAACAACCATGCAATAGGTTAGTCATGTGACTCCTTTTGTTATTTGAACTAGCATTCCTAGTTCTTTTATGGCATTGAGTGTTCCATCCTCCACCACCTTTACCCCAATTAGTGTCCCCTTCACTTGTCCCGACATCACACACACTCCATTACCATTCTATCTTCCACCTCATACCACATACACTGACCCTCTCATAACACAACTCTTTCACACTGTTTCTTCCATGCAACGACTAATGTCCACCATAAACCAAAACCAAAATGGACCACCCACATACTATGGCCATAGTAGCCCATTATCTTTGGAAGTTTTAAGAACACCGATGCCACAAGGAATTGAGATGCCTAAGTTTGATACGTATGGAGGAAAAGGAGACCCTACTAATCACGTCAATTCCTATACCACCTTATGTAGTGATTTTGTCCTTGATGATAAACTATTAGCTAAATTGTTTCCTAGGACTTTAAAGGATACTACCTTGGAGTGTTTTTCCTATTTACGGGAAATCATTAAATTTGTTCATTTAATGAGCTTGTTGATGACTTTATAAGTCACTTCCAAGTCCATATGACTCCCAAAAAGAAAATGGTTTATTTAATGTGGTGTAAACAAAATGTGGATGAAAAATTAATTGATTTCATTTCACGCTATCAGTCATTCTATGCTCAAGTAGATGCCAAGAATCTTTATTCACATCTCCAAAAGATGTTTATTGAAAACTTGCAAACTCAAATTCAGGATAAATTGACCATGATGAAATTTCCTTCTTTCATGCATTTATACATAGCCCTTCGTGACTGTCACAACTTGGTTACTAGTCATGATGCAAAATCCACTTCTAGGTGAGCTGAGAAGTCTAAAAAAAACAACCAAAATAACTCACAAAAATTTAGAAAACAAACCAAAGTATTCTTACAGTTCAATCCCCCTTCTCCACAAACAACTCAACCTATTCATAATCAAGTGGTAGTTGTGAAAAGAATAGTGCCCTTTACCTATGGGGACCCGAAGAGATAGTTTACCCCTTTACTTGATACTCTCCATAACACAATGAATCAACTTCTACAACAATAGATGATCACTTTTCCTAAGTCAAACCACTTGATCCTACCAAGCCTTTACCCCCCACATCTAAACCAACTGCTTATTCTATTTTCATTGTCAAAATGGACATGACACAATGTAATACAAGCATCTCAAACACCTAGTACAAAACCTCATTGATTTTGGTCATCTATCCAGTGTGGGTTTCAATGATTAGGGAAATAAGTCCATTACCCCCTCAATCAAAATTTGAAATTTTTTTCCAACCCAATTCCTAAACACAATATATCATTTATCAAAGCTAGTGAACCTTCAAACACTTATGTGATGAATGTTGACACAAATACTAAACATGATATTACTCCAAATGTTACCCATGTTAATCGTATGGATGAATTGGTGGGTATGATAGACATTATCCCTCATAAGGGCCGAACTAAAAAATCTCTTGAGATTACTTTTTCTTCTCATGATATACTTAAAAAACTTCCCAATGGTCCTCCTTACATAGTCGGCTGCATCTATGATAAGCCTACCAATGGGATATTAATAGATCCTGCATGTGGCAAGGATATGATCACAAAAGAATTTTTAGTATTACATGATCTTTATCAAGATTATCAAAATTCAACATCATATGCATCTTTGAATGAAAAAAATTAAAGAAAAAAATTATTTATACTCTTCTATTTTCTATGTACATGTGCATGTTTTGGCTTTGAACATGAATTTTCTTTATAAGTCACTTTTGTAAACCCTATAAAAAGAAAAAAATTATAATATTGGTATTAGAAGAAACTAAAAAATAGAAAACTACAAACACATATAAATTAAATATTTTTACACCATATTAAATTTTTTTATGTTAAGTGTTCTTCAAATTCTTACCCCAACTATCAAAATGTTTGATTTTCAAGAAAAATATTTTAGGTTTTGGCAAAAAAGTGTACTCAAATTCTTGCAATCACCCTTTTAATTATATTATATGATAAAAAATAGGATCCCTTACCATTAATACACTAGGTAACAATAATAATTGTGTTTAATCATAGCCTTAAATTTAAATAATTAATATACAATATTGTTATAGTATAATTTTTCTTGTCTACTAATCATTATTGCATATATAAAATCCAAGTAATTTTATGTTAGCACCATCCCAATTTCTAGGAAAAAATCTTAAGGAGGATACTTATCTTCAACTCCTTTGTATTTTGGTTAATGAGTCCTTACCATAGTCCATTAGATTTCACCTCAAATAGAAAAAATCAAGATCAACATGACATCACTATCTAGTATATACCATTGTATGATGACTAACATAGAATAATAATAGATCTATAAAACACAATCAAAGGAAAACTATCAAAAAAGAAATTATTGTATAAATTAGTGAAATTATTGTTCTATTTAAATATTTTTAGATATAAAGTATATTATTTCATATCATTAATAGATCTAAAATGTAATCGATGAATTAGGCCATTATACAAGATGTAATACAATGTATTGAATTTATATTACTCAAGATATCATATAAACATAGTACTCAAATTACCAATGCTTTCAACTAGTCTAAACCACTTATGAAATTAATAACGACATACAAAATATTTTTATGAATAATTATCTATGATCAATGCACACAAATTTAAAGAAATCTTTGTCACTTACAAAATCCTCCCCCCCATTAGGTGTTAGGTAATGTAGTGTAGGAAATTGTATACCTTTACAATTTCACACAATGTTTGGGTCCCTTAATTTACTTGACTTAATTAAGATTCTAATTTTCCAAATTGTGCATTCTAAATCCTTATTTTTATACTTTTTCAAAAGGAGAAACCACATTAAATAAATGGAATTAGTAATTAAATCACCATGGAATATGTATGTCTAAGATATATTGGCCAAGACCCATTCACCCATGGGAGAATGGTGTTGGGAAGAGACACTACAAATGCTTTCTAGTGTTGTCATTGATGGAAATCCTTCTCAATGATTTGATCTACATGCCATCATTTGATCATACTGGAAGTTAGATTGAAGATTAGTGACTAACTGTCAAGTTAGAACAAAGCATCCAACATAATTGTGTTCATCAATTCGTATGCAATTTTATGTTATTATTTTGTGTTTTGGATCTCAAGGAAGGTATTTTGGTGTATGATCTATGCTATTCTTGAATCTTGGAGCCTTGTATCCATCCCCGTGCAAGTTAAAATATCTAGAAGATTTATGTTTTATTTAACAATGCATGAAGGCTGACTAAGTGAATGTAGCATGTTGTGGATAATCGAGGAGTAATTTTTTTTATTTTTTTTGTGTTCGATGTTTATTTGGGTCCTCACTATGTTGTGGTTGACTTTTGTTGGAGCGTATTGAAAATTATTCATAATTTGAGCCAATAGTTTGTAAATATTTTCTATTTTTTTGAAGCTAACATGAAGTGATTAAATCATTAGTAGTAGATATATATAAACATTTGATTATATCATTTTGATGTTTGTATAAAGTGTGTTGGTGTGTGTTGTGAAAGTTAGAAGGTTTGTAAGGTGATAATGCATAGTTTCACCTATGCAAAAAATAGGATTTGTGATGTGAGTTAGAGAATAGTAGAGCAGAAGACCAAAATTAGAAAGAAGGTCAAGAATCCAATCTATGAGCTTAACCAAAACTATTCTATGGCATTTGTAGATTTTATTTCATAGATCACCACTCCAATTTTCTTTTGACATTGATTGTAAGGAAGTGAGCCCTTTTGTTTTTGAGCAGTGAGCTCTAGGCAGTGTGCCTAAATGCAAGTGCATTCCCATTTTGTAAACATTCATTTTGAATATACTTAGATCATATTGTGGATTGACCTCCACTATGGCTTTTCCCTTAATAGGTTTTCCATGTAAAAAATCCTTGTGTTATGGTGTTTTCGTTGTTTTTCTTATGTTCATGCATCCTTCTTTTGGTTGAATGTTATTAGTAATTTAAAGATTAGATTAATAAAGTTAAAAATTGTAGAACACCGATTCACCCCCCTCTTAGTGTTCCTTTATTCCAACAATTGGTATCAGAGCCTAATTCCTCAAAAGAAGTTTTATAGCTTGGGGAAGATCCTGGAAAGTGTTTTAATGGATTCAAGAAGTCTTCAATAAAAAAAATTGGTGGCCCTAGATGATCTTGGTCAGCCAAAATATGAAGTTTGGGAATTTTAGGCAAATCTCATGAATGATGAGAAATTCATTGATTCATTGAAATACAAAATCAATGAGTCCAAGGAGAAGAGAAGGGAACTTTATGATTAGATCAAGCAGAAAGATAGTAAAAGCATTGAAGATGAACAATTGAGTCAAGCCGTAAAAGAAAGATAGAAGAATATGAAAAGTTTGCCGGAGATAATGTAGTCCTAAATCATGAGATGGAATCTATTGTGATGAGGATGACCAAGGATATTGAAGACACAAAGAAGAATGAAGAGAAGCTTTCTCAATCCTTGAAAGAGAAGTCTAAAGAAAGCAACCAAATTACTAATGCATTCAATCAGTTGGAGCTTGAATTGTAACAATTGAGAAATAATGAAAAAGAGCTTGAAAAGTAGATTGTTGATCTCATAAATGAACCTGCTACTACAAATGAATTCAAGGAGAAGTTCAAGATTAACTCAAAAAAGCTTGATGAGCTGATTAAAAGTCAGAGGACTGAAGGTGACAAGCAAGGTCTTGGATATGAATAAGAAGAAAGTTTTGGATCTGGACAAAGGAGATTTAAGCAAGGAAATCAGATGAACAAAGCTAAAAGGTATCCAGTAAGACAACCTAATGCTCAAAGATTCAATGGTTACAAATTTTTTTGCAATAATTTTTGTCGTATGGCGGCATAATGTAGGAGTAGAATGAATTCAAGTGGTCCATCATTTTCTTGTCAGTGTTTCAATTGCAATAAGTATGGTCATAAGTCAAATGAATGTAGAAATATGATGAACAACTTTTATAGAGATGTAAAATGTTATACATGCAATATATTTGGCCATATTGCTAACCAGTGTAGATCAAGAGAAAATCAATGGAACAATTGGTATGGAAAAAGAAATGTGGCGTGCTATAATTGCAACAAATCTGGTCACATTGCTAGAATTTATAGAAGCAAAAAGGGTCTGGTAAATCAAGGGGAAACATGCAGAAGGATAAAAAGGGAAAAGGAAAAGTCACTATAGATGAGATCAGGAAGAAAATGAAGAAGATTCCATTTGTTGCAAGAAATGATTCCACACCTGAATCTAGTCTTGGTAATTCCTCTGGGAATTAGATTAAGGCCTCTAGCCTAAAGGGAGCTATCAAGAAAATCCTTCAAATCCCCCTTCGGTAGTTGGTACCAGGATATGGACAAGTGTAGTGATTGTATTGTTGATCTATAGATGTTGTTCAGGTAGTTGGATAGAGTATTTATGCAAAGTTGAAGGTCTGTAGAAGAGTTATCTTTCACAATGCATGGAAACAGGGTATCCAGATGAGTTCAGGAAAAAGCATTTATTGTGACAAAAGGTTAGGTGTGTGAATGATAAAAGGTCATTTGTATTCTTCATTTGTCACTTTGAATTTTGAGAAGAAGTTTAGAGAGCTCTGAAGTGAACTTTGCTAAAATTTAGTGAAGATTCAAAGTGTGAAGGAGATTTGGCGATCAAACCCTAATTCAGTGAAAAGGTATTTATTGAGAAAACTTGTGAACTTATGAATTTGTGAAAATGGCTAATCCATTGGTAGTTGATGTCAAGGATAGGCCCCATCCAAAATTCAAGTGGCATCCTTTCAAATATGTTGAGACAGAGCCCTTAGGTGCATTTTTCATCCATTCCATAGGGTGTCTTGCATATTAAAGACATTAGGGCATACATTCATGAAAACATTGAAGAGTTAGGGGGCTCATAGTTGATGAATTTGTACTCCAATCATCTTTTGGGAGAGGGTTTATGTGTTAAACCTAAATTCAAAACCTTAGAGGAGAAGAAATTCACACAAATTGTAAAATTCCCCATGTTTTATGTAGCGAGTGGGTCTAGTATATTTTGAGCCAAGTTCATGCTGAATTTATGTGGTTGATTCAACCTTTTAAGATTACAAAAGAAGACATAAGTGCTATTACCAGTTTAAATTCCTCCGGTGGGTTTCTGATCTTGAAGTCTGTGAAGAACCAGACAATTACTGATGCAACTGCTTCAGTGTTTGATAAAAGAGCTATGGAAATTGATGATATTTTTGAAGTGGATGTTAGATTTGTCTCAATGGTCATTGGTTACAAGATCTATCATTCAAGTTGGGATAATTTTGTATCTGGTACAACTATCTATGCAAAATATCAGACGGTGAAAGGAAAATGTAGAGTATGATCTATGTGAGCTACTCTGAAGCCATTTAATGGAGAATCTTGGTAAGATCAAGAAAGATAAGAAGAATTCCTTTAAATATGGTAATTTATTGTTTTGTTTATTCTTTTATTTCATGAATGAAGTTTTGGGAGCTAGAAAAGTGCATTAGCAAGGTGATAAGCGTGTGGCTGTTTAGATTAGCGACATGTTATACAACATTGGTGATAGTAAATCTAGGAAAATTGCAATCTGGGGTTATTTCAATAATTTTCAAAATGAAATGAAAGCCAAGGAAAGGATTCCTACTTATATTATGGAGAAGTATAAGGATACAATTTTCTTTATGGCTGGCATTGATCAATACTTTATGGAAGATGTTGATCCTAGAATGGTTTGGATTATGCCAATGGGCTATGAAGTTGAAGAGAAAATATTGGAACTATATGTACAACATTTGTTGAGCAAACCTCAGGATTCGATTAAAGAGAGGTTTGGAACCTATAAAGAAAAATATATGCAAGTACATGAGCAATTGAAGAAACCTATGATAGTCTCGAAGGTAAGGAAGGAAGTCAAAGCTAAATTGCTGAGAGCATGGGTATATCTATAGAAGCTATGAGAGAAGATAGAAGAAAGAGAGAACAAGCTGAAGTAGAAGAGCCTACTAGAATTGAATCTACTAGTCCGACAACATCCTCTACGCAAACTAGATCTACAAGAAGCTCTACACTCACATCTGGTCCTATAGAGAATTCAACCCCTATGAAAACTCAAGCCAAGGAATCCAGTAAGAGGAAGAAGGAAAAAAGCTTGAGTCTATGTTGTTGTCTCAAAAGATGAAGAGATTGAATCTGATGAAGAGGTAATGGAAATAAAGCACATGGGCACCTAGGCAACAATATTTACTAAGGACAAGCCCTTCGGTGAAGAGGAGAAAGCAAAGAAGAAGATGAAAACAGAAAAATCAAGTATGTCTATAGAAGAAGTGGAGAAATCCTTGACTAAGGATAGAAATATTAGGCCTCTTTGTGAATGGTATGACATCTTTGATAGTGTTGGTCAAAGAGTTCTTGAGGAAAGTTCAATAAAATATGTGAATAGTTTCAATATGAATCTTATTGAAATAATGTATGAAATACCTAAAGGTCTATATGAATTTTTGGAAATGAGAAAAGTGAGTGCAAGGACAAAAGAAGAGAAAATGAGAGAATGAATACTTGTTGATTTGTGTCTGGTTATGTCATTAGAAGAGATGAAGAATATTCTAAATGAAGCTAAAAGGGATTTTAAGAGAAAAAAAGGGTGAACAAGTTGATGATTGGACAAATTGAAGAGGTGGAAAAGGACACTGAGAAAATCCTTAAGGAAATTCTGTTAAAAAACATATATAATGTTGTCTCTGAATAAGTGCATGTTGGAGATGTTTCATCTAATCTGGTAAATGGAGAAGGAAAAGAAGATACATTTGAGGATACTCTGAATCCTCTAGATATACATGATGCTAAAATTCCTATGGAGTCTGAAGCTCCTAAAGTTGTGACAGTTGAAGAAAAAGAGATTCCCAAAGCCATGAAAGAATCAATGACTAAAGAGAAGAAGGATGAAGTAAAGGAGATTCTTGTGGAAGCAAGAGACACTGCTAAGGTAGTAAAGGATTTCTTGGAAGAGGAATAGGAAGAGTTTTATCATGAATTGATTAAAGGTCCTATCAACTTGGCTACTTTGTCTCCCATTGAGAAACTAAAAGTTGCATCATTTGCATAGGCCAAGGCAAGGGAAGAAATTCTAAAATCACATATTGAAGATAGTGAGCTATTGTATCTTGCATCTAGTATTCCAGAGAAGATCATGCCTTCATATTTCAAGGATTCATTTGATTCTCCATCCAGTCAGCTGAAGAAGCTTGTTAATTCTATAAGTACTCACTTTGAGTCACTTGACAAGTCAGCTATGGATAAGGTTCAAAAGGAGTTTGATGCTAAAAGGTTTAGTGGGTTGAAAGGAATGATAACTAATGATAAATATTAGTTAGCTACTTGTGTAAAGAATATTCAAAGTGATTTGTCTAAAGGTGGTAACATTTATAAGTCATGTTTATCTTTATCTCAGTTCATTGAGGATATTGAAAAGAAAATGAAAGAATGTGAGAAATAGTTAACATATATCACTCAAGCATTTGATCCTCTAACTATTTCTATTGGAAAGAAAGAAGGTCAAGTCATATCCCTACTTGACAAGATTAAAATTTTGAATCATGAAGAAGGAAAAATTGCTGAAAGGATTTGTGAGCTTAGAGGACTAATTGGTCCTAAGATAGAAACAATTCTTAATGCTTTGAAGGAAGCACAAGATGCTAAGGCGGTTAGTGATCCGACAAACTTGAATCAGTAAAGATGCAATATTGTTTGTTTTTTTGGTCACATGACTATCTTAGAGAGTCTCAAGAAGGGCTGGGACACAAGTTTGAGCCTATTGAAGACCAATTTTGCAAATATTTTCAAGTTTGTGTAAGTGGTAGAAGCATGTTTGTACATATGCAATAATTTTGGTTTGATTTATGGTATGCAGATTACCCATCGTTTCCATTGATTTCAAAGGTGGAGAGTGGTCGCGGGAGCACCTTGGCTTAACTCCAATTGGTTGTGAACAAATTTTGGCTTGTACTGACCTTAGCCAAGTTAGGGATTTTGTTGTGAGTTTGATTTGGACCTTAGAAGGTCTTTCATTTGTGTGTGAAGAGTTAGTCACTAGGACTAAAATCTTCATTAGGTTATCATTAGTGTTAAATTTTTCTTTATTAAGCTTTGGACAGTCTAGGTTAGAATACAATGCATTAAGTGTGTCATAACCACATCTAATTTGTTAGAAGATGCCAAGGAATGGTTAAGGGAGATGTTGATTACTCGAGATCAAGGTGTTAGAGGTCCTATGTTTGAGGATCATGACACAATCATGGCATAATGGAAGTGGCAAAGTTGTTGTAAAACTCCATGGTAACATCTTGTTAGGTTGCATGTAGATAGAATGGAGTGGAATCCCTTGAAATCAGGGATATGGAGTGACCAATCTCCCTTGAAACATGGAAAGGGCATCCCAAATAGAGTGATGGCTCGTAGAGAGCAAGCAGTTGTAATTGTAATCAAATTTTGGTGTGTTGAATAGAAGACAGTGAGCAGGTTTCTAAAAATTTATGTGTTTGTTTGTAAACCCCGTGAGTTTTTGGAGACAGTGATATCAAAGACTTTGTAAATACTGTTTTATCATTGTATTGGAGTTCTTAGCATAGTTTTGAGTCATTTTCCTTCTGTGTTCAGGTTGCTTAGGATAGAATTGTAGTTTTGACTTCATAGATTAGAGTTTAGGGAGCTCTTTAATTGCAGTTTTGAACAGTCATTTTTGGAATGACTCCCCCATAGCCACTGACCACGGGGTCCTCCTGAGACTGGTGGAATATGGGAGTGGAGTCACTCATTTGTAAGTATTTGACAGTAGGAAACATAGAGCATGGAGCAAAGAGTTTTATACCCAAACCCTAGGCAAGCTAGGATTGCCCGGTTAGGGAATTGGGAGTGAAAATTAAAGAACCAAGGCAGGGGAAGGGACCATTGTACGGAATCCGTATAGTTCCAGGTGGGGTAAGATAGTATCTTCACATTCCAAAAGGATTGAGGCTTCCATCAATCCATCATAGGTAGATTTGAAGGAGGAAACAGTAAAACCCTAGAAGATAGGGCAATTAGGCCTCCTCTCCAAGATCATAGGAAACTCTTGTACGGTACTGACAGAGACCTGACAACCTATGCAAGATTTAAAAGCCTGAAAAGGGTGTTAGGAAATGTGATTTATTCACTAGGTTGTGTGTCAAGTTTGAGAGAAAAGGGCAGAAAAGGGACTGGTAAAGGCTAGTAGAAACTAGGCCTCTTCAAGCAAGATTTTGGAAATCGGGTAAAGTGAAGGTTAAAGAACCTCAAAGATGCATTCCAATGGTGGTGAAATGCATGAAAATGGAACATCTACCTCCCCTACAAATATTTCAAGTCAGATGATGATGATGGCATCTAGACTCTTCTAGGTGTAGTGAGAAAGATTGAAATTTCAAGCGGTGTTTGTGAAGAAGACAACAATTTTGAGTGGTGTTGAATCCTCTAAGGTTAAGCACAAGGTTTGGAACTCTTGAAACAGAGTTAGGGCAGGCTTAGTTAATGATCTAAGTCAGGACAGAGCCTAGAAAGTGTTAGGTTCATGGTGAAGGCAGAGTAATGTCTTCTTGTTGTTAGGTGCAAGCAAACCTTGGAGGCCACATACACCATATTGGTATCAGAGCAACATTGGATTCAAGGCTTGTGATTAATTTTTCAGCCCACTGAGTTAGTAGGAGAGAATACACCAGAGGAAGGAGCCATGGTGACAAATGCAGAGCTAGCCAAAAAGGTAGAAGAGCAAGAGGAAGACAACCGGTTGCTCAGAGAAAGGATATCTCAAATGGAGAAACTCTTGGATGAAGTCCATGAGACAGCTGATACTGTGAAGGACAAGATAAAGTAGAAGGAAGAGCAGGAAGCCAAGGAAGAAGAAGAGGATTTGGAGGAGGAAGCTCCAAAGCCTGATCCTGTTCTTGCAGAGGAACCATTCTTGAAGGCATTGCAAGCTTTGAGTGGTAAAGCATTGGAGGGTGTGCCACTTTTCAGTGGACAAATGGATCCTGATTCAGTTGTAGACTGGATTAAGAGCATTGAGAATCACTTTGAATGTGATGGCATAACAGAGGCCCAAAAGGTAAAGGTGGCCAAGTCAAGGTTGAGAGGAGCAGCTCTCACATGGTGGAAGTTTGTACAATCTAAAAGAGAGAAAGAAGGAAAAGGTCCTATAGTTTCATGGAGAGGAATGATGACTAAGATAAAGAAGACCTATCTCCCTAATGATTATGAAGTTCAGTTGCACAGGAGAAGACACAATCTGAGGCAAAAAGACATGGATGTTCAAACATATACAGAGGAGTTTCAAAAATTGTGCCTTAGATCGAAAGTGGTTGAAGATGAGAGTATCAAGTTAGCAAGGTACCTAAATGGACTCAAATGGTCTATTCAAGAAGACATGAGTTTGGTAAACTTCAAATCAGTCCGCCAATGCTATCAAATGGCTTTGAAAATAGAAGAGAAAGGAAAAAAGAAACAAGAACAAAACCCTAAAAGCAGAGGTAAAGGGAAAGACAACAGAGGACAAAGGGGAAGTTATAGTGGAAGAAGCTCAGAACCAAGAGTCCAAGGAGAAGTCATATTTTCTGAACAACAAGAAGGAAGCTCTAGTAGAGGTGGTAGAGGAAGAGGTTTCATCTCTAGAGGAAGAAGTGGTGGACAAGGAAGAGGCAGCTACTTCACCAACATGAAATGTTATCATTGCAACCAATTGGGACACCCGGCCTATAGATGTCCTGAGAAAGGTAGCACTTCTCATGGAGGAGATAGGAGAACCAATCTAATTCAAGATGAGACTACTGCAGCAAATAAACAACCTGAAGTGCCATTGAACTTAGAGGAAGGTGAGAACCTCATGATGAGAAGGAATTTAATCAAAGAACCGGTGAAAGAAGAGCCAAGCCAAAGAAGGTCCTTGTTTAGGATAAAATGCAAGATGATGGGGAAAGTGTGTAAGGTCATAATAGACTCAGGTTCAACTGACAATATAGTGTCAGAGGAGGTAGTCAGCAAGTTGAAATTGACAAGAATACCTCACAATAATCCTTACAAGGTCACATGGCTCAATAAGGGTCAGCATGTCTTGGTGAATGAACAAGCATGGGTGGAGTTCTCAATTGGAAAGTACAAAGACAAGGTATTGTGTGATGTGTTACCTATGGATGCATGCCACTTGCTCCTAGGTAGGCCATGGCAATTTGACCGCCAAGCTGTGCATGATGGAGCGAAGAATTCTTACACTTTCAAGAAAGACAATACAACCTTCAAGATTCAATCTTTGTTAGAAGATACTGAGGTGCAGACAATAGGTTCTAAGCTGCTCATAGCTGGTGAAAAAGAGTTCTTAAGAGCCTTGGAAGAAGGAGAAGGAGTTGGCTATGTAGTAATGATCAAGCCAAGAGAAGTAGGCAAAGAGAAGGCAGCTGAAAAGCAAGAGTTACCCAAGGAGATACAAGACTTGTTGCAGACCTATGAAGGTATAGTAAGTAGTGGTCAACTAGCAACCTTATCTCCTAAAAGAGCCATAAGTCATAGGATAGACTTGATACCAGGAGCTACCCTTCCAAACAAAGCAGCCTACAAGATGACACCTTAGCAGAATGAGGAAATAGCTAGGCAGATTCAAGAAGTACTTGACCAAGGTCTTATTAGGAAAAGCATTAGTCCTTGTGTAGTACCCACTATCTTAGCACCTAAGAAAGGAGGAGAATGGAGGCTTTGTACTGATTTCAGGGCAATAAACAAGATAACCATCAGGTATAGGTTTCCCATCCCTAGGATTGAAGATCTCATGGATTGTCTAGGTGAGGCTAGGTACTATACCAAGATAGATTTAAAGAGTGGCTATCATCAAATTAGGATACATGAGGGTGATGAGTCAAAAACAGCCTTCAAAACTAATGATGGTCTCTATGAGTGGCTAGTTATGCCATTTGGCTTGTCTAATGCCCCCTCCACATTCATGAGACTAATGAATGAAATCATCAAAGACTACATTGGCAAGTTTGTAGTAGTGTATCTTGATGATATACTAATCTATAGCAGAACAAGAGAAGAGCACCTCCAACACATTGAGTTGATTTTCAAGAAGCTGCAGGAGGAGAAGCTAAAGATCAATCTGGAAAAGTGTGAGTTCATCAAAACAGAGCTGGTGTACCTTGGATTTGTGCTATCACATGGCAACTTGAAGATGGACAGCAGCAAGGTGGAAGCAATCCTCAATTGGCCTACTCCAAAGACAGCAACAGAGGTAAGAAGCTTCCATGGTCTTGCTCAGTATTATAGGAAATTCATAAGGTAGTTTAGTGCTATTTGTGCTCCTATGTTGGATACCATTAAAGGAGGCATGAAAACCAAGTTTGTATGGAATGAGCAAGCTAACAAGAGTTTTGAGTTGCTGAAGGAAAAGATAGCTACCCAACCTATTTTGGTGTTGCCAAGCTTTGAGAAGCTATTCACCATTGAATGTGATGCAAGTAATGTAGCAATTGGAGCTGTTCTCAGCCAAGAGGGCAGACCAGTGGCTTTTCATTCAGAGAAGCTAAGTGAAGCCAAGAAGAAGTACTCTTCTTATGACTTGGAAATGTATGCATTGGTCCAAGCACTAAGGAAGTGGAGGCACTATTTGCTTCCCAAGGAATTCATTGTGTACTCAGACAATCAAGCACTCAGTTTCCTGAATTCACAAGAGAAGTTGAGTCATAGGCACATGAAATGGGTGGAGTATTTGCAAGCTTACACCTTCAATATCAAACACAAGAAAGGAGCTCTCAACAAAGTGGCTGATGCATTGAGCAGAAGGGTCCTCACAATTCAAGAAATTCAGTTGAAGAGCATGGGAATAGATCACTTCAAAGATCTATGTGCATATATTTATAAGGTATGTGCTGAATACAAGAACCATTTCCATAGCAAATATGCTGAATATACCTTGCAAAGTGATTTATTGTTTAAAGGGAATCAGCTTTGTGTTCCTAGAGGTTCTATTAGGGAGAACTTGATACAAGAGAAACATAATGGTGCATTGAGTGGTCATTTTGGGATCACCAAAACTCAAGAGCTTGTTCAAAGGTTTTATTATTGGCCAAGGATGAACTTAGATATTAGGAAGTATGTGGAGAGTTGTGTAGTGTGTCAAAAGGAAAAATGAACTTCTTCAAATGCAGGCCTATACCAGCCACTACCTATCCCTTCTAGGCCATGGGAATGCTTGAGCATGGACTTTGTAGTTGGTTTACCCAAGAAAAAGCAAGGTATGGACAGTGTTTATGTTGTTGTAGACAGATTCAACAAGATGGCTCACTTTGTACCCTGCAAAACAACCAATGATGCCAGTCAAATAGCCTCTCTTTTCTTTAAGGAGATAGTCAGGATTCATGGCTTACCAATCAACATTGTATCAGACAGGGATACTAAGTTTATGAGTCATTTTTGGAAGACTCTTTGGCAAAGAATGGGCACCAATTTTTCCTTTGGATCTACATACCATCCCCAAACTGATGGTCAGACCGAAGTTGTGAATAGGACACTTGGAAACCTTCTAAGATGCTTGACCAAGGAGTATGGTCAACAATGGGATCAGCTTATTGGGCAAGATGAATATGCCTATAATGACACAGTAAATAGATCAACAGGGAAGAGTCCCTTTGAAATTGTCTATGGACTGCACCCTAGAGGTGTTTATGAGCTGAGAGAGTTGAAGGATGGAGTCAAAGGAAGTGGATATGCTGATGACTTTGCTTGTGCAATGCAGGAGATTCATGAGACAGTCAGAAAAACCTTGGCAGAAAATACCATGAAACATAAGACCAAGGTGGATGAGCATAGGAAGGAAGTCCAATTCAATGTGGGAGACTTAGTGATGGTCCATTTGAACAAGGCTAGATTGCAGAAAGGAGTTCCTCACAAGCTGCAAATGAAGAGGATAGGTCCCTGTCCTATCTTGGAGAAGTATGGCAACAATGCTTTCAAGCTGCAATTACCAGATGATAGTGGACTGTCCCCTATTTTTAATGTTGCAGATCTAATGCATTACAAAGGACCACCCCAAGATTTGGATTAGACACTCCATGAAATCAGTCAAGATGTAGGAGAGCTCAAACTGCCCCCTGTCATAGTCAAACAAGCTGATAAGATCTTGGATACCAGGGTCTACAAGAGAACAAGGACCACTTGAGGAGTACAAAGAACACCTGATCCAAAGACAAGGACAACTTGAAGTTGATGCAGTATGGATCAAGGAGGCAGAGTTCAAGAAGTTGGGAGTTGATCTCAACTTGCTCAATCCAAGGATGGATTGATTTTTTTTGTTTTAGGGAGGATGGTCCATGAGCACCTTGGCTTAACTCCAATTGGTTGTGAACAAATTTTGGCTTGTACTGACCTTAGCCAAGTTAGGGATTTTGTTGTGAGTTTGATTTGGACCTTAGAAGGTCTTTCATTTGTGTGTGAAGAGTTAGTCACTAGGACTAAAATCTTCATTAGGTTATCATTAGTGTTAAATTTTTCTTTATTAAGCTTTGGACAGTCTAGGTTAGAATACAATGCATTAAGTGTGTCATAACCACATCTAATTTGTTAGAAGATGCCAAGGAATGGTTAAGGGAGATGTTGATTACTCGAGATCAAGGTGTTAGAGGTCCTATGTTTGAGGATCATGACACAATCATGGCATAATGGAAGTGGCAAAGTTGTTGTAAAACTCCATGGTAACATCTTGTTAGGTTGCATGTAGATAGAATGGAGTGGAATCCCTTGAAATCAGGGATATGGAGTGACCAATCTCCCTTGAAACATGGAAAGGGCATCCCAAATAGAGTGATGGCTCGTAGAGAGCAAGCAGTTGTAATTGTAATCAAATTTTGGTGTGTTGAATAGAAGACAGTGAGCAGGTTTCTAAAACTTTCTGTGTTTGTTTGTAAACCCCATGAGTTTTTGGAGATAGTGATATCAAAGACTTTGTAAATACTGTTTTATCATTGTATTGGAGTTCTTAGCATAGTTGTGAGTCATTTTCCTTTTGTGTTCAGGTTGCTTAGGATAGAATTGTAGTTTTGACTTCATAGATTAGAGTTTAGGAATCTCTTTAATTGCAGTTTTGAACAGTCATTTTTCGAATGACTCCCCCATAGCCACTGACCACGGGGTCCTCCTGAGACTGGTGGAATATGGGAATGGAGTCAGTCATTTGTAAATATTTGATAGTAGGAAACATAGAGCATGGAGAAAAGAGTTTTATACCCAAACCCTAGGCGAGCTAGGACTGCTCGGTTAGGGAATTAGGAGTGAAAATTAAAGAACCAAGGCAGGGGAAGGGATCATTGTACAAAATACGTACAGCTCTAGGTGGGGTAAGATAGTATCTTCATAGTCCAAAAGGATTGAGGCTTCCATCAATCCATCATAGGTAGATTTGAAGGAGGAAACAGTAAAACCCTAGAAGATAGGGCAATTAGGCCTCCTCTCCAAGATCATAGGAAACCCTTGTACGGTACTGACAGAGACCTGAAAACCTATGCAAGATTTAAAAGCCTGAAAAGGGTGGTAGGAAATGTGATTTATTCACTAGGTTGTGTGTCAAGTTTGAGAGAAAAGGGAAAAATAGGGACTGGTAAAGGCTAGTAGAAACTAGGCCTCTTCAAGCAAGATTTTGGAAATCAGGTAAAGTGAAGGTTAAAGAACCTCAAAGATGCATTCCAATGGTGGTGAAATGCATGAAAATAGAGCATCTACCTCCCCTACAAAGAGTTCAAGTTAGATGATGATGTTGGCATCTAGACTCTTCTAGGTGTAGTGAGAAAGATTGAAATTTCAAGCGGTGTTTGTGAAGAAGACAACAATTTTGAGTGGTGTTGAATCCTCTAAGGTTAAGCAATAAGGTTTGAACTCTTGAAACAGAAAGTTAGGGCAGGCTTATTAATGATCTACCGAGATTGCAGCCTAGAAAGTGTTAGGGTTCATGGTGAAGGCAGAGTAATGTCTTCTTGAACATTGTTAGGTGCAAGCAAACCTTGGAGGCCACATACACCATTCCCCCTCCTTCCCTTCCTCCACCACCTTCAGTATACCATCTAGATATTATGCAGGATGCAGCCACACAGACTATCCATGCTATTCACTCTTTGAGTGGTCTTTTGGTTTCGCATGCTTCTGTAGTAGCTCAGCCACATTCTAGTGATGTTGGTGATGGCTCAAGTGTTGTTGCGTCATCCTCGTCAGGTCCACATATTTGTGTACCACATACTTGCTCCATGTGTCACCAGATATGCTTGGGTCCTCTTGTACAACTTGTCGAGCATCCCTTGGACACTTCCGATTATGACTTCCATGATGTGGACATTATAGATCAGACGCAGGGGAGTGGAGCACACCATACAGAGTCCTCTCCTGCTAGAGAGGGGGACATTGGAATAGTGACATAGGTAAAATCTCTATTGTGAATTCATAACTTGCATTTGTTTTAAATGAATATTAATAAGAGATAGTATAATTTACTAAAAAATTATTTACATGGTCTATTTAATAGTTGATGTCCGAGAGGAGTTTAATACTGTAAGTGACGGATAACACCCTGAGGGCCATTTCATTTGGCCTCGACACGCACACAGTATATATTTTTGCACTCACTCATTTACATTTATTTATTATATACTTTCTTGTCATTTGAATTGTCATTAATGAAATTATATAATAACATATATGTTTATCTTATTTTCCTCTTGTAGGAAATACCTAGTGCGAGCGAGGTGCAGCCTTGTCCAGATTATGGAAGTGCAATGTTGGATAAGGGGAAGGTAATTGAACTCAAATTTGATTGAATTAATAATTTTAAGATCTTATATTGATTATACATACATCGACATAGATTGGTAGTTTCATATGTACTTGTCATTTTTATGTGCAGGGAATTATGAGCTATGCATCCTTGTTGACAAGTGCCACAATGCCCGAAGCAGTACGTATTGGAACACTTGAAGGAGTAGGTGTTGAAGCACCTCAAGGAGGAGGTGTCGAAACACCTAAAGGAGATAAAGAAAAAGATCAACCTAAAGAAGTATGTGTTCATTTTATTTTGTGTTTGGTATTTATATGTTCCTATTACTTTAACAATTTCATTAACTTGATCACTTTATTATTTTGTTCACCTATATAGACGAAATTACAAAAGATGGTTTGGCCTAGTTCTCCTTGAGAGGGGTATATTCTAGGACTCCTGACCCTTTGAAGAGACGGATATTTCAGGTAATCAAGATTACAATTTTAGAGTTCAATTATAATTTAATGTATATTGATTTTGATGTTAATTATTCAATTTTAAATTATATAGTATAACTAATCTCACTTGTGGTTTGACTTTTTCTTGTGCAGCTACCTTCAGAGCCAACGAGTGCTTCAAAGAGGCTCCATTTTGATGATCCACCAGTAGTTTAGGATGAGATAGACATTTTGGCATGTAAATATTGTATAGATACCAAGATGGCATATGCCACATATTGTAAAACTCTGTTTGAGTTGGCGTTGATGTCATTTTTGTATATGGACATACAGTTGATTATTGATAATTTTGATATATATAGAAGGACAATCTAAATTTAATTGGCTCTCATGTGCATAATTAAACTTTGAAAATTTAACTAAGAGCAATGTGGTTAAATATCTTGATGTACAATAGCATAAAAAGAATGGTTATATTATGTAGTTTATTCATATTGTTGATTACATTGCATTTCACATCTTTTCAAACTCAAAGCATTACTTCACATTGCATAAGTAAATAACTAGATGTTGATAGATGAAAAAAAATTCAATTACAATATAGTTTTGCTAAATTCAACCTGAAGCAAAGAAAATTAATTCTACATTACATAACTAATAATTAAAAATTTATCTATATTATTGATTATTAATGCATTGCACATCTTTCAAACTCTCAAAGAATTACTTCACATTGCATAAGTAACAACTAGATGCCGGAGACAAAGATTTCACTGATAGCCCCGTCACAATAACACACATTATGCAACCATTTACTTGTGGTGTAGGGGCCGAAAAATGGAGAAAACATGTAAAAATAATATATATATATGCAGCCTAGAAGCATGAATTAGTACCAATTTTAATGCATCACCATTGATTACCTTGAAGTAGAGATTTGAATCAGCATCATTCTTCAAGAAGCCCAAACTAGATAGGTACCGATCAATCCTTTCGTACCATGCACGAGGAGCCTACTTAAGACCATACAAGGCCTTCTTCAGCTTACACACATGTGACTCCTTCCTATGAACCTCAAAACCATCAGGTTGCTCGACGTAAACTTCTTCCTCAATCACGCCATTGAGAAAAGTTGTCTTCATGTCCATTTGATGAATCTTCCATCCTCTTGATGTAGCAAGGGAAATGATAGTTCTGATAGAAGTGTAACAAGCAACATGAGCAAATGTTTCTTCATAATCAACTCCCTCTTTCTGAGAAAACCACTGTCGATCAGCCAAGTGTTGGTGTCAGTGGGTACATTGCTTGACAATGCTGAGCAAAACAAATATTCATTCTTCTGTGGAGAAACATCATCTACATCTGCAACGGAGGCTTGATGCTTAGGTCTATCTAAACAATGTTTGGAAAAGTGACCAAACTTATCACACCTAAAGCATTGAATCTTGGACAAGTCTCGCTTCTTCTTGGAAGGGGGAGCACCATCATTTCCTTTGTCTCGATTCCTCTTGAAGAATCCCTTCTTTCCACTTCTTCCTTTCTTCTTCGAAGGTTGGGCGGCAAGAACATGAATCTCTTGATTAGTAGAATTTTGGCCAACACCTCTAACCATCAATCTTGATGCATAATGAATGCAATCGGCCCTCAAATGATCGAACTTCGGGAGTTTGGACCTTGCACTAATTCCTTGAATATAGGACTCCCAAGACAATGGCAAACCATTGAGGGAAAGCATTGTCAAATCCTTATCTTTAACTTGTTAATGCGTGTTTTATGACACACTTGTACATCAGAATAAAAATTCCTAGAGGCACCCTATCCTCTCTTGAAAAACCACCCCGTATGCTAAGATTACAAGAAGATCATATGGCGATTCCAAGGTTTCTTATGTCAGGTCTTGACATGTGGTAAGCTCAATGGGCGTTGTGATTTGCTAGAAATCACAAGGGGACTTACGCTAGATTTTTTCAATTCACAATGAAGGTCTAGACAATGAAGCTCTTTTATTTGGGTTGCAGATCAAACAAACTGAAAAAGGAGACAAGGGGTCAGAAGTTCTAATCTACTTCCTAAGAATTCAAGAGACAGTATTGACTTGGTGAAACGAAACCAAACTTTGTTTCGCCACGCAGGAATCGCACCAACTACACAAAGCCATTGCAATCTTCAAGGAAATGTACTTATGGTTTTCATATCATGAATAACTATCTTCCAATTGAACAATATTTATCCAGACAGAAGTTAAGAATCCACAGAGTAAGCTCATGCTAAGTTTATGCATTGAACGAAAATCACCCGTTCAAAGAAAGTATGAGCAAAAGTTCCACCATAATCAATGCTTATCAAATCTTGCATTCATCTAACAAACTTTCAAAGAAAATTCTATTCCAAGTGTAATCTAATTCTAATCTATCTCCAATCTATGGTGGAAGAAGTTATGCAACCATGCACACTATTTGACAATAAAAGTGGTTCAAATCAAATCATGCATAAGAGCTTTTATTATTAGAAATAGTCTATCACAACAATTCTATACATTGTCTCCACCCTTTACAAATGAGGGGCGAGCTCAATTTCACTTTAAGGCTGGCAGACTTCCTCTTTTCTCTTGCCATTTCAGACTTAACATGCTGAGCGAACTTCACTCATTCACTTTCCATGTTCAGATTCTTCTAAGTGCAGACACTCATTATCCTCTTGAAGTGGATTTGGCAAGATTCCATCTTTTATGCCATGTCACTCTTTAGTAAGCGTGGACCTTGTCAAGTTTCATGGCCAAGACATGTGGCGGACTTCAATCATGTTTCACACATCCCTTTCTTAACATGGGCGGGCTTTGTTGAGTGTTTGTGCCAAGAAACAAGGGTGGACTTTCCTTTATGTAATGCTAGTGGACTTTGCTTTATACCAAGCCATTGATTATTTCCTTGGAGTGGACTTGGCTATATTGTATGCCACTTTTGTATGGCTGGGCGGGTTTAGTCTTAGCAAGTGCCATGTTTTACTCTTGAAGCAGAATCTACTCTCCTCTTTGCTAGCCGACTTCCTTCTCTCTTTTCCAGGATCTATCATGTACTAGAATGGCTGGAAGAGATCGATGAAGCTGCTAACATCAACAGAATTGTGGTAGCTTAATATACAGAGTTTATTGATGCCAGGGTTCAATTTGTATGATATTGCGAGTGGTAGCTTAATATAGGTCCACAATACCTTTTTGTAATATCATAGAATAGGGCTCATAGACTGACCTCCAGTCAAAATGTTTCTCAAATGCACAAAAAAGAATGATATTACTTCAAACCAAGTTTGTGAAGAAGTTAACTTTGTTGCCCACTAGTTTCCCTTAAGAGTCCAAAGTGCTAAAAGGAAATTTTTTTTGAAGGGCTATTTCTCGGAGACCGTGAGGCATACAGATTCTCCATCAAAGGCTATGGGATCATGTTGGGACCATCTACAAAAACCTCTCTCGATTTTCGCTATCTCAAAGGCGTTTTCCTGTGGTGATGACTTTTCAGTGGAGGGAAAAGTTGTCAGATGCAAGCAGTGTAAAGTTGCAAAGTGGTGCAACTTTCATTCCGCAACTCGTACGACCAAACGGACTATTCCAACACATCCATATGCATATGCAGCCACGCTTAGATGTATCCCTTTTGCACCCAAATATGCCGTAATCACT
>VDFB02200506.1:23284-41069 GCA_007258455.2 Sequoia sempervirens
AATCATATAAACATTATCAACCGTGCATGAAAATTAAATGTTCAACTATAAAAGGATGTAAGGTCAATATGAATTAATGGAGTCATCTCAAATTCTTCATGTGTTCCTCTCCTTGATCTAAGTTACTCCATAGGAACTTGCAAAATAATAAAATATTTATAATGAGTAGCTTCTAGATCACACAAGTAAAAATAAGCACAACTATAAGTTGATTCAACTATCTACAAAAAGTGAGGAGAAGAGAGAGAAGGTAGAGAACTAATTTTTTTTATTCTACTTAACATGATAATGAAACACTCTACCCAATGCAATTATATTAATGTGGTATGATACTTCATGGTAGAATTGTGAAAAACACGAGAAGTGAGATCAAACAACAAACAAAAACACCTTCCATGCAAGAGAGCTACAAAAATTTAATTTGCTATATCCTCAACTAGAAAAACTTATGGAATGAACATCTATAATCTTTAAGAGATAATACAATGAGGGTGAGTGTTTTATAAGAGAAATCCTAAATTATTAAGAGATTAGATCATGACAAGTGTCATCATCCTATGTTATGAGACAAAATGATCTAATAAAAGTTCACTCTAGTTAATAGAAAAAAACACTTCTAAGTTTAGTTTAAGTGCATGAATTGAATTAAATTAATAATAATTTAAATATTAATTAATTATTATCTAATGCATGATTACTCTAACACCCCCATGAATATGAAATTAGGGAGTAGCTAAAAATCTTAAAAATTCAATATATAAAAAGTAAAAAATGTGTGATGGGTCTCAACAAACAAGGCCTAATGAGGCACATCCATGTACAAACAATCTAATCTCTCACAATTGGGGAAAAAAGAAAAACCTCATGGGAAAAGATCCTCTCCAAAAGAGAGAAAGGTGAATGAAGGACTAGAAATCCTCCAAAAATGAGTGTCCCAAAAAGAATAGGAACATGAAGAACATTGTTGAAGCACAAAGAAGTTGTAGAAAACTGTTGAATGATGACCGCTATAGTGTTGTAATGAAGAATTTCCTTTGAAATAAACGATGATAAAGATCAAGAAGATAATAATATGCATGATTTCCCCAATGACACTAAAACTAGATGAAAAATAAAGGAAAACATCTAGAAATCGAAGATATAAATAACATCGGTACCAATAGTTTGAAGAACACTAATCAAGTGAAAATGGAAGGTTACCTCCAAAAAAAAGAATTCAAGAGTGTTCATATGGTATATGCTCCATCTCACTAAAATACATTGGTAACTAACTGTTGCATCTACCTAGTACATAGGAATAAGAACTAGATACATAGATCACTCCAAAAATGAAACCAAGGAAGCATTAGCACCAACAATAGAAACCTCCCATAATACCAAAAGGGAGAGCCAAGACAAGTCCATTGAAACTATGTGTCATCAATAAGTGCATGAAAGAGAACCAATAACATCTGAAAGTGTACATGAAAAATAAAAAGGGTGTGCAAACTAATCCACACACGCATGAGGCAAGAATCATTGGGATTCGATGATATCATGGAAGGAACACTCATTTGAAAAAGGAGTGATGGAAAAACAAAGGCACTCACAATCGACACATGGCACTTTCTATCATAGTGCGAGTACAAAAGGTACAACAAAATGTGCAAATTTCCCAAAAAGCATACACCAAAATGGTACTTTATCTTTGTATGTCTACAAAAGAGAAAGTGCATGTTTAAAAAGATGCTCAAAATTCCCAAATAGGATAGAAAGCTATAAATACATGTAGAAAAGCCTAAAACAAGCCATACCACGCAAACAAAAAGTTTTTAGGAGCTAAAACATCCAAGTAATTCACCAAAATGTGAAAACACAAAACTAAATTAAATGTACCTAGAGACAAATAGGGAAAAGGTGCGCATGAATAATTGTGATATGATCTTTGAAAGACCTTTCCAACACCGCTAGAATTGTAAAAAAAATGGAGAAACTACTGAAAAGTTGTGAGCTTGGGAGCAAAAACAACACATTAGACTTTAATAGGCGATCATAAAATGTACCACCAAAAAAATTGAGAAAAATATCAGCACCATTGGATAGTACTCAGAACTAGCTTTATGATGATATCTTATTTGCTCGATTTTGATAACTAAGCAAAAAATTATGCCACTCAAAAAAAGTTGCCCAATTAGGCCATCAAGAGCAAGAAAAATCCCCCTAGGGGCTAGACATTGGCCAAGCCCATATGACTTGGTGGGCTACTTATTTAAAAATAAAAAATAAAAAATAACATGTGTATGCCCCCTCATCATTGGTTGACTGGCGGACGAGTGGCCCCACCAACTCTGTGGCACCAACTGCATTGTAGCAATTGGGCTGCAACCACCTAATAGTCTACAGAGCATGGGCATGACAAGTGCAAGGCTAGGTGCTTGACACCAATAATATATATATATATATATATATATATATATATATATATATCCACCATATAGGGTCATATAGGGGCCGTATAGGCCCCTGTAGCAAAAAAAAATTACCTCTTGGGCTCTTGACACCAAAATTAAATAAAATTTATATCAAAATTCATCTCTTCAGCCTTTTAAGTGCAATGGTGAGGTCCTTTTTGCGCTCGAATGCACCAAAAAATCACCCAACTCCAAAATTTCTAAAAAACAATGAAGATTTTATATTTGCTCTTGTAACCCTAGTTGAGAAAAAACTCAAAATCAATAAGGGGTTTTCTTAGTCCACACTTTGATCAAACAATGTTAGAATAATTTATTTTTCTAAAAACACGAGACATAGGATCAAACAACAAACAAAAACACCTTCCATGTAAGAGAGTTGCAAACAATAATTTACTATATCCTAAAATAGAAAAAATAACAAAATGAACCTCTAGAGACTTCAAGAGATAATACAATCAGGGTGAGTGATTTATAAGAGCAACCCTTAATTATAAAGGGATTAGATCATGACAAGTGTCATTATCCTATGTGATAAGACATAATGAGATACTTGTGA
This sequence comes from Sequoia sempervirens, assembly GCA_007258455.2. Classification (NCBI taxonomy): domain Eukaryota; kingdom Viridiplantae; phylum Streptophyta; class Pinopsida; order Cupressales; family Cupressaceae; genus Sequoia; species Sequoia sempervirens. The sequence goes on from VDFB02200506.1 coordinate 26,294, forward strand.
TTCAGTGCAACAGGATTGACATCGTCTTCCAGATATAGCTACTTGGGATGACTACTTGGCAGACATTGCAGCTTTGTTCATAGAGTCTCATATTTTAGATTTGGGAGACACTATTCATGACAAATTCATCTTCTCTTTGATGAAGTTGATTCTTCTTCAATTGTTAAGGAGGAACCTTTAGATCCTCTTTTTCATTCTCCACATGATCATTCATCACAATTTGACATGATTGTGGATACTTTTGAGCAACATTTGGGGGAGGCATCTTTGTCTTCAGAGGAGGTAGTTGAGTCTTTGGATCTTGTTCTACATACATCTCTACTAAATCCTAGATTGTCATCTTTATCAGTGTGGCCTAGAATGCCTGATTTGATGGTGGCAACTTTCAACATCGACATGGAGACACATGAGTAGTTTTCAAAGACTTCTTACATTTTGAGCTTTCTTCTTTTATATTCCTTTCAGGACTAGGAAGACATTCTTCATACACATTTGGTTTTGTTTCTTCCTAAGGGGAGGAACATTGTTCGACGATCGTGGACCATTTTCTACATCCAGTTTCGAGCATCAACCATTAGCACAATTGACTACTTGAGGGAAGGCTACATAGTCTTTCTTATCCTTTCTATTTTGGAGGGGACTTCTTCCTTGCATGAGATTCTTCTTGTGTTGGGAAAATTGTTTTATTTTCTCTTTTGGGGATGAGTTTTTTTCCATTGGGTTTTCTCCTTTTCTCTATTTGTGAGAGAGTATTTTGTACATGGGTACCTAACATGGCCTAATAGCCAAGATCCATCTTTGTGTCTTTTCACCCACCTAAGCTACACTTAAGGGGGGGTGTTAGTGTAGGTTTTTTATTTTCCTTATGTTAGGGAATATTTATTTTTCCTACACACATTATTAAGCTTGCTTAGGTTATATTAGAATGGTTAGGATGAGGACATGTGGCATAAATCAATCACTCACATGTGTCACTCACACCCAATTTTGGGTAGTTGAGTCTCATACCCTCGTTTGGACTTATTATCCACCTCTCATAACCATTTCTTGTTTTTACTTAAGTAGGCATAACCATGTAATCTGGCATTTACCAAGTAGGTAAAACTCCCACCTATTATGGGAACTTAGGAGTTATTACCCCTCTTGGATTTATCTACCATTATTTTGCTATATAAACAACACTCACCCCTCCCCTTGTCTAGTAAGCAAGATGGACTGCTAGTTCAATGTTAAAGGAGTGTTGAGTTTATCCATCTCTTTTATTGCTTTCCTTCAATCATTCTAATCTTGGGTGGTTTCACAACTAAATCTAACAAACTTCCTAAGGTTGTCCACAATAGTAACTATCTCTCCAGCTAAAGTTTTGGTGCTTAGAAAGTATTTAATACCTTCTAAATCCTTATCCAATTGTTTTAGTTTCTCTTCAAGAATATGGGCAATAGTGGCCTCTAAGTCCACATGAATGTTAGGTTGTGAGGAAGTCATGGGTAATGTATGATAAGGTATGGAATCCAAAATGGATTAGGTTGAAGCTATACCTTGTGTGAAAGAGTTATATAGGGCACAAACTCCACAATGGATGTGGTTATAGCATGGGATGCCATAAGTATGAAACTATGTCTCACAAGGGTATTAGTAGTAGGTCACCAGGTCATGAAGCTCATATGAGATTCAAAATACTTAGATAAGCCTACTATGAGAGGAAAGGTATAGGACAATCATAGCAAAGTAAACAAAGTGCAAAATTAGAAAGCAAAACCACATAGAAAACATAGAGATAGATCTATGATCCAAATCTAGGTGAAATTTGATAGGTCTAGGTGTGATGCATCTTAGACTGGCAAGGTGTTTTTATTGAATTCAAAATTTGGATGTGTTCTATAGTTTTTAAGTATCGTATTATGTGACTATGCAAGTCTAATACTAAATATATTTTTAGAAATTAACATAAGTTGTGATTTTTCAATATGATATACAACTATGCAAGAAAATATCAAAAACTCTCAACTAATGAATGCAATTGGAAATGCAATTTTTTGACTATAAAGTATAGAAATTGACTGATCCTAAATTGACATTTAATCTAGAAATTGAATCTTTCAATATTTTTTGTAACAAAGAATAGGGTATGCGTAAGATCATGGTATGCCAAAAAGTGGCAATGGAGAAAAAATTACGTGTTTCATCAACTCAAAAATGCAAAAAATGCCAAGTTGACTTTATGTGGCTTGGGTGTCAGTACACACTACCGAAGCAAAGCCCAAACCTAGATTTCCATATCGGATATCTAATTTGGATCAGGATCCAAATCAGATATCTGATTTGTGACACATATATTTCATTTCAGCCTGATTAAAACTCATTTCACATTTGTTTAACCACAAGCGCATAGTGAAAACTCCATTCCGCAAATCATATATCCAATTTCGTGCAAATCCATCTTCAAAAGGTTAGATTCTTGGTTTTTCTTTGCTCTAATCAAATTTTCAATTAGATTTGTGTAATTTTAGTTAATTTTTATAGATTTTTTTCAAAATAGGGTTTTTGATAGATTTTTTAGGAAAAAATTTAGTATGGATTTTCATGAAAATTGAATGCTTTGTAATGGATTTTGATGAAAATTGAATGTTTTGTAATGGATTTGATGAAAATTGAATGTTTGTAATGGATTTTGATTTTAAAATAGTAAGTTTTATGTATTTGGATTAAAAATTAGAGTAATTTTATGGATTTTGTTAAAAACTAGGGTTTTGCTTGGATTTTTAAAAACTATGGTATTTTATAATATTTTCATTTTTATATTGCTCAATTTTAATTACATAGATTAATTTGTTTTAACTTTAATCAGGCATTATGGCTGCTGACAATTAAAATGCACAAATGCCAAATGCTCCACCACCTCCACAACCACCAATTGAAGAATTAATTTGTGAAAAATTGCAACAATTAAGGGCATTTCTAAAGTTTATATGAGAGTCCCTCGATTATCTGAGATGTCAAACACAATGAAAGAAATAATTAAAAACATAGAAACCCTCTCCTCGCAACATAATGCCGTTCATTCGTGGCAAGAAAACATGAGAGAATATTAAGCATGTGGATTGTCCTATGATGATGTGAAAGATCTCTAATAACCAAAGCTCTCCAAATAGCCCTTTATTTGTTAACCCCGATTGGTTTGCCGGGATTAATGTTAATAAACCAAACTTATAAAATGGTGCACCCATAGAGACATTGTAGAAAACTTTTGGGATCGTTGGTGTATGGTTTTTTTGAAACCACCGAACAACAATTGTGATATACCATTTTACTTTATAAAAAAATTAGATGCTAAGTTTTTGTTAGGGCATCATGTCAATTACTTTGACATTAAACCCTTCCAGGGCGTTGGTGGAGGTATGCCCCAGGATAGACCAGGGGTAGTTAGAGTAATACCCCACCCATATGTTCCCTGGTGCAGGAGCACCTTGGCTTAACTCCAATTGGTTGTGAACAAATTTTGGCTTGTACTGACCTTAGCCAAGTCAGGGATTTTGTTGTGAGTTTGATTTGGACCTTAGAAGGTCTTGCATTTGTGTGTGAAGAGTTAGTCACTAGGACTAAAATCTTTATTAGGTTATCATTAGTGTTAAATTTTGCTTTATTAAGCTTTGGATAGTCTAGGTTAGAATACAATGCATTAAGTGTGTCATAACCACATCTAATTTGTTAGAAGATGCCAAGGAACGGTTAAGGGAGATGTTGATTACTCGAGATCAAGGTGTTAGAGGTCCTATGTTTGAGGATCATGACACAATCATGGCATAATGGAAGTGGCAAAGTTGTTGTAAAACTACATGGTAACATCTTGTTAGGTTGCATGCAGCTAGAATGGAGTGGAATCCCTTGAAATCAGGGATATGGAGCGACCAATCTCCCTTGAAACATGGAAAGGGCATCCCAAATAGAGTGATGGCTCGTAGAGAGCAAGCAGTTGTAATTGTAATCAAATTTTGGTGTGTTGAATAGAAGACAGTGAGCAGGTTTCTAAAAATTTATGTGTTTGTTTGTAAACCCCGTGAGTTTTTGGAGACAGTGATATCAAAGACTTTGTAAATACTATTTTATCATTGTATTGGAGTTCTTAGCATAGTTGTGAGTCATTTTCCTTCTGTGTTCAGGTTGCTTAGGATAGAATTGTAGTTTTGACTTCATAGATTAGAGTTTAGAAAGCTCTTTAATTGTAGTTTTGAACAGTCATTTTTGGAATGACTCCCCCATAGCCACTAACCACAGGGTCCTCCTGAGACTGGTGGAATATGGGAGTGGACTCAGTCATTTGTAAATATTTGATAGTAGGAAACATAGAGCATGGAGCAAAGAGTTTTATACCCAAACCCTAGGCGAGCTAGGACAGCCCAGTTAGGGAATTGGGAGTGAAAATTAAAGAACCAAGGCAGGGGAAGGGACCATTGTACGGAATACGTACAGTTCCAGGTGGGGTAAGATAGTATCTTCACAGTCCAAAAGGATTGAGGCTTCCATCAATCCATCATAGGTAGATTTGAAGGAGGAAACAGTAAAACCCTAGAAGATAGGGCAATTAGGCCTCCTCTCCAAGATCATAGGAAACCCTTGTATGGTACTGACAGAGACTTGACAACCTATGCAAGATTTAAAAGCCTAAAAAGGGTGTTAGGAAATGTGATTTATTCACTAGGTTGTGTGTCAAGTTTGAGAGAAAAGGGCAGAAAAGGGATTGGTAAAGGCTAGTAGAAACTAGGCCTCTTCAAACAAGATTTTGGAAATCGGGTAAAGTGAAGGTTAAAGAACCTCAAAAATGCATTCCAATGGTGGTGAAATGCATGAAAACAGAACATCTACCTCCCCTGCAAAGAATTCAAGTCAGATAATGATGATGGCATCTAGACTCTTCTAGGTGTAGTGAGAAAGATTGAAATTTCAAGCGGTGTTTGTGAAGAAGACAACAATTTTGAGTGGTGTTGAATCCTCTAAGGTTAAGCACAAGGTTTGGAACTCTTGAAACAGAGTTAGGGCAAGCTTAGTTAATGATCTAAGTCAGGACAGAGCCTAGAAAGTGTTAGGTTCATGGTGAAGGCAGAGTAATGTCTTCTTGTTGTTAGGTGCAAGCAAACCTTGGAGGCCACATACACCATATTGGTATTAGAGCAACGTTGGATTCAAGGCTTGTGATTAATGTTTCAGCCCACTGAGTCAGTAGGAGAGAATACACCAGAGGAAGGAGCCATGGTGACAAATGCAGAGCTAGCCAAAAAGGTAGAAGAGTAAGAGGAAGAGAACCGGTTGCTCAGAGAAAGGATATCTCAAATGGAGAAACTCTTGGATGAGGTCCATGAGACAGCTGATATTGTGAAGGAAAAGATAAAGCAGAAGGAAGAGTAGGACGCCAAGGAAAAAGAAGAGGATTTGGAGGAGGAAGCTCCAAAGCCTGATCTTGTTCTTGCAGAGGAACCATTCTTGAAGGTATTGCAAGCTTTGAGTGGTAAAGCATTGGAGGGTGTGCCACTTTTCAGTGGACAAATGGATCCTGATTCAGTTGTAGACTGGATTAAGAGAATTGAGAATCACTTTGAATGTGATGGCATAATAGAGGCCCAAAAGGTAAAGGTGGCCAAGTCAAGGTTGAGAGGAGCAGCTCTCACATGGTGGAAGTTTGTACAATCAGAAAGAGAGAAAGAAGGAAAAGGTCCTATAGTTTCATGGAGAGGAATGGTGACTAAGATAAGGCAGACCTATCTCCCTGATGATTATGAAGTTCAGTTGCACAGGAGAAGACACAATTTGAGGCAAAAATACATGGATGTTCAAACATATACAGAGGAGTTTCAAAAATTGTGCCTTAGATCAAAAGTGGTTGAAGATGAGAGTATCAAGTTAGTAAGGTACCTAAATGGACTCAAATGGTCTATTCAAGAAGACATGAGTTTGGTAAACTTCAAATCAGTCCGCCAATGCTATCAAATGGCTTTGAAAATAGAAGAGAAAGGAAAAAAGAAACAAGAACAAAACCCTAAAAGCAGAGGTAAAGGGAAAGACAACAGAGGACAAAGGGGAAGTTATAGTGGAAGAAGCTCAGAACCAAGAGTCCAAGGAGAAGTCATATTTTCTGAACAACAAGAAGGAAGCTCTAGTAGAGGTGGTAGAGGAAGAGGTTTCATCTCTAGAGGAAGAAGTGGTGGACAAGGAAGAGGCAGCTACTTCACCAACATGAAATGTTATCATTGCAACCAATTGGGACACCTGGCCTATAGATGTCCTGAGAAAGGTAGCACTTCTCATGGAGGAGATAGGAGAACCAATCTGATTCAAGATGAGACTACTACAGCAAATAAACAACCTGAAGTTCCCTTGAACTCAGAGGAAGGTGAGAACCTCATGATGAGGACTTTAATCAAAGAACCGGTGAAATAAGAGCCAAGCCAAAGAAGGTCCTTGTTTAGGATAAAATGCAAGATGATGGGGAAAGTGTGTAAGGTCATTATAGACTTAGGTTCAACTGACAATATTGTGTCAGAGGAGACAGTCAGCAAGCTGAAATTGACAAGAATACCTCACAATAATCCTTACAAGGTCACATGGCTCAATAAAGGTTAGCATGTCTTGGTGAATGAACAAGCATGGGTGGACTTCTCAATTGGCAAGTACAAAGACAAAGTTTTGTGTGATGTGTTACCTATGGATGCATGCCACTTGCTCCTAGGTAGGCCATGGAAATTTGACCGCCAAGGTGTGCATTATGGAGCCAAGAATTCTTACACTTTCAAGAAAGACAATATAACCTTCAAGATTCAATCTTTGTTAGAAGATACTGAGGTGTAGATAGCAGGTTCTAAGCTGCTCATAGCTGGTGAAAAAGAGTTCTTAAGAGCTTTGGAAGAAGGAGAAGGAGTTGGCTATGCTATGATGATAAAGCCAAGAGAGATAAGCAAAGAGAAGGCAGCTGAAAAGCAAGAGTTACCCAAGGAGACACAAGACTTGTTGCAGACCTATGAAGGTATTGTAAGTAGTGGTCAACCAACAACATTACCTCCTAAAAGAGCCATAAGTCATAGGATAGACTTGATACCAGGAGCCACCCTTCCAAACAAATCAGCTTACAAGATGACCCCTCAACAAAATGAGGAAATAGCCAGACAGATTCAAGAACTTCTTGACCAAGGTCTCATTAGGAAAAGCATTAGTCCTTGTGCAGTACCGACTGTCTTAGCACCTAAGAAAGGAGGAGAATGGATGCTTTGTACTGATTCCAGGGCAATAAACAAGATAACCATCAGGTATAGGTTTCCCATCCCTAGGATTGAAGATCTCATGGATTGTCTAGGTGAAGCTAGGTACTATACCAAGATAGATTTAAAGAGTGGTTATCACCAAATTAGGATACATGAGGGAGATGAGTGGAAAATAGCCTTCAAAACCAATGAGGGTCTCTATGAGTGGCTAGTTATGCCATTTGGCTTTTCTAATGCCCCCTCCACATTCATGAGACTCATGAATGAAATCCTCAAAGACTACATTGGCAAGTTTGTAGTAGTGTATCTTGATGATATACTAATATATAGCAGAACAAGAGAAGAGCACCTCCAACATATTGAGTTGATTTTCAAGAAGCTACAGGAGGAGAAGCTGATGATCAATTTGGAAAAGTGTGAGTTCATCAAAACAAAGCTGGTGTACCTTGGATTTGTGCTATCACATGGCAACTTGAAGATGGACAGCAGCAAAGTGGAAGCAATCCTCAATTGGCCTACTCGAAAGACAGCAACAAAGGTAAGAAGCTTCCATGGTCTTGCTCAGTATTATAGGAAATTCATAAGGCAATTTAGTGCTATTTGTGCTCCTATGTTGGATACCATTAAAGGAGGAATGAGAAACAAGTTTGTGTGGAATGAGCAAGCTAACAAGAGTTTTGAGTTGCTAAAGGAAATGATAGCTACCCAACCTATTTTGGTGTTGCCAAGCTTTGAGAAGCTATTCACCATTGAATGTGATGCAAGCAATGTAGCTATTGGAGCCGTTCTCAGCCAAGAGGGTAGACCGGTGGATTTTCATTTAGAGAAGTTAAGTGAAGCCAAGAAGAAGTACTCTTCTTATGAATTTGAAATGTATGCATTGGTCCAAGCACTAAGGAAATGGAGGCACTACTTGCTTCCCAAAGAATTCATTGTGTACTCAGACAATCAAGCACTCAGTTTCCTGAATTCATAAGAGAAGTTGAGTCACAGGCACATGAAATGGGTGGAGTACTTGCAAGCTTACACCTTCAATATCAAACACAAGAAAGGAGCTCTCAACAAAGTGGCTGATGCATTGAGCAGAAGGGTCCTCACAATTCAAGAAATTCAGTTGAAGAGCATGGGAATAGATCACTTCAAAGATCTATGTGCATATATTTATAAGGTATGTGCTGAATACAAGAACCATTTCCATAGCAAATATGCTGAATATACCTTGCAAAGTGATTTATTGTTTAAAGGGAATCAGCTTTGTGTTCCTAGAGGTTCTATTAGGGAGAACTTGATACAAGAGAAACATAATGGTGCATTGAGTGGTCATTTTGGGATCACCAAAACTCAAGAGCTTGTTCAAAGGTTTTATTATTGGCCAAGGATGAACTTAGATATTAGGAAGTATGTGGAGAGTTGTGTAGTGTGTCAAAAGGAAAAATGAACTTCTTCAAATGCAGGCCTATACCAGCCACTACCTATCCCTTCTAGGCCATGGGAATGCTTGAGCATGGACTTTGTAGTTGGTTTACCCAAGAAAAAGCAAGGTATGGACAGTGTTTATGTTGTTGTAGACAGATTCAACAAGATGGCTCACTTTGTACCCTGCAAAACAACCAATGATGCCAGTCAAATAGCCTCTCTTTTCTTTAAGGAGATAGTCAGGATTCATGGCTTACCAATCAACATTGTATCAGACAGGGATACTAAGTTTATGAGTCATTTTTGGAAGACTCTTTGGCAAAGAATGGGCACCAATTTTTCCTTTGGATCTACATACCATCCCCAAACTGATGGTCAGACCGAAGTTGTGAATAGGACACTTGGAAACCTTCTAAGATGCTTGACCAAGGAGTATGGTCAACAATGGGATCAGCTTATTGGGCAAGATGAATATGCCTATAATGACACAGTAAATAGATCAACAGGGAAGAGTCCCTTTGAAATTGTCTATGGACTGCACCCTAGAGGTGTTTATGAGCTGAGAGAGTTGAAGGATGGAGTCAAAGGAAGTGGATATGCTGATGACTTTTCTTGTGCAATGCAGGAGATTCATGAGACAGTCAGAAAAACCTTGGCAGAAAATACCATGAAACATAAGACCAAGGTGGATGAGCATAGGAAGGAAGTCCAATTCAATGTGGGAGACTTAGTGATGGTCCATTTGAACAAGGCTAGATTGAAGAAAGGAGTTCCTCACAAGCTACAAATGAAGAGGATAGGTTCCTGTCCTATCTTGGAGAAGTATGGAAACAATGCTTTCAAGGTACAATTGCCAGATGACAGTGGACTGTCCCCTATTTTTAATGTTGCAGATCTAATGCATTACAAAGGACCACCCCAAGATTTGGATCAGACACTCCATGAAGTCAGTCAAGATGTAGGAGAGCTCAAACTGCCCCCTGTCACAGTCAAACAAGTTGATAAGATCTTGGATACCAGGGTCTACAAGAGAACAAGGACCAAGGAGTACAAAGAACACCTGATCCAAAGACAAGGACAACCTGAAGTTGATGCAGTATGGATCAAGGAGGCAGAGTTCAAGAAGTTGGGATTTGATCTCAACTTGCTCAATCCAAGGATGGATTGAATTTTTCTGTTTTAGGGAGGATGGTGCAGGAGCACCTTGGCTTAACTCCAATTGGTTGTGAACAAATTTTAGCTTGTACTAACCTTAGCCAAGTCAGGGATTTTGTTGTGAGTTTGATTTGGACCTTAGTAGGTCTTTCATTTTTGTGTGAAGAGTTAGTCACTAGGACTAAAATCTTCACTAGGTTATCATTAGTGTTAAATTTTTCTTTATTAAGCTTTGGACAGTCTAGGTTAGAATACAATGCATTAAGTGTGTCATAACCACATCTAATTTGTTAGAAGATGCCAAGGAATGGTTAAGGGAGATGTTGACTACTCGAGATCAAGGTGTTAGAGGTCCTATGTTTGAGGATCATGACACAATCATGGCATAATGGAAGTGGAAAAGTTGTTGTAAAACTGCATGGTAACATCTTGTTAGGTTGCATGCAGCTAGAATGGAGTGGAATCCCTTGAAATCAGGGATATGGAGCGACCAATCTCCCTTGAAACATGGAAAGGGCATCCCAAATAGAGTGATGGCTCGTAGATAGCAAGAAGTTGTAATGGTAATCAAATTTTGGTGTGTTGAATAGAAGACAGTGAGCAAGTTTCTAAAAATTTCTGTGTTTGTTTGTAAACCCCATGAGTTTTTGGAGACAGTGATATCGAAGCCTTTGTAAATACTGTTTTATCATTGTATTGGAGTTCTTAGCATAGTTTTGAGTCATTTTCCTTATGTGTTCAGGTTGCTTAGGATAGAATTGTAGTTTTGACTTCATAGATTAGAGTTTAGGGAGCTCTTTAATTGCAGTTTTGAACAGTCATTTTTGGAATGACTCCCCCATAGCCACTGACCACGGGGTCCTCCTCCTCCTGAGACTGGTGGAATATGGGAGTGGAGTCACTCATTTGTAAGTATTTGAAAGTAGGAAACATAGAGCATGGAGCAAAGAGTTTTATACCCAAACCCTAGGCAAGCTAGGATTGCCCGGTTAGGGAATTGGGAGTGAAAATTAAAGAACCAAGGCAGGGGAAGGGACCATTGTACGGAATCCGTATAGTTCCAGGTGGGGTAAGATAGTATCTTCACATTCCAAAAGGATTGAGGCTTCCATCAATCCATCATAGGTAGATTTGAAGGAGGAAACAGTAAAACCCTAGAAGATAGGGCAATTAGGCCTCCTCTCCAAGATCATAGGAAACTCTTGTACAGTACTGACAGAGACCTGACAACCTATGCAAGATTTAAAACCCTAAAAAGGGTGTCAAGAAATGTGATTTATTCACTAGGTTGTGTGTCAAGTTTGAGAGAAAAGGGCAGAAAAGGGACTGGTAAAGGCTAGTAGAAACTAGGCCTCTTCAAGCAAGATTTTGGAAATCGGGTAAAGTGAAGGTTAAAGAACCTCAAAGATTCATTCCAATGGTGGTAAAATGCATGAAAATAGAGCATCTACCTCCCCTACAAAGAGTTCAAGTCAGATGATGATGATAAGTATCTAGACTCTTCTAGGTGTAGTGAGAGAAAGATTGAAATTTCGCCGGTGTTTGTGAAGAAGACAACAATTGAGTGGTGTTGAATCCCTCTAAGGTTAAGCATTGAAGGTTTGGAACCTTGAAACAGAAAGTTAGGCGTGCTTAGTTAATGATTCAAGTCGACGTGTAGCCGGAAAGTGTTAGGTCTGGCGGTGAAGGCGTGAGTAATGTCTCTTGTTGTTAGGGTGCAAGCAAACCTTGGAGGTCACATACACCATATTCCCTCCTTCCCCTTCCTCCACCACCTTCAAGATACCACATCCAGATATTATGCAGCATGTGTACACAATGCACTATCCATGCTCCACTCTTTGAGTGGTCTTTTGGTTTCGTGATGTTTCAGAGTAGCTCGCCCACATTCCCGGTGATGAGCAGGATGGCTCAGTGCCGCTGCATCATCCCTCGCCGTCCATCGCATTTGTGTACCACATAATTTCTCCATGTGTCACCAGATATGCTTTCTTGGTTCCTCTTTGTACAACTTTAATGAAAGCATCCCCTTGGACACTTCCGATTATGACTTCCTATGATGTGGACATTATAGATGATGTGGGAGGGAGCACACCAGGCTGCAGTCCTCCCCGCTAGAGAGGGGACATTGAATAGTGACATAGGCAAATTTAATTTGTGAATTCATAACTTGCATTTGTTTTTAAATGAATATTAATAAGAGATAGTATAATTTACTAATATTTATTTACATGGTCTATTTAATAGTTGATGTCCAAGGAGGAGCTGACACAAGTGATGGATAGCACCCTGAGGGCCATTTCATTTGGCCTTGACATGCACATAGTATATATTTTTTCACTCACTCATTTACATTTATTTATTATATACTTTCTTGTCATTTGAATTGTCATTAATGAAATTATATAATAACTTATATGTTTATCTTATTTTCCTCTTGTAGGAAATACCTAGTGCGAGCGAGGTGCAGCCTTGTCTAGATTATGGAAGTGCAATGTTGGATAAGGGGAAGGTAATTGAACTCAAATTTGATTGAATTAATAATTTTAAGATCTTATATTGATTATACATACATCGACATAGATTGGTAGTTTCATATGTACTTGTCATTTTTATGTGCAGGGAATTATGAGCTATGCATCCTTGTTGACAAGTGCCACAATGCCCGAAGCAGTACGTATTGGAACACTTGAAGGAGTAGGTGTTGAAGCACCTCAAGGACGAGGTGTCGAAACACCTAAAGGAGATAAAGAAAAAGATCAACCTAAAGAAGTATGTGTTCATTTTATTTTGTGTTTGGTATTTATATGTTCCTATTACTAACAATTGTATGCTAACTTGGATCACTTTTATGTTTTTGTTCACCTATATAGATTGAAATTACAAAAGATGGTTTGGTTAGTTCTTTGAGACGGCATATTCTAGGACTCCCGACCCTTTGAAGAGACAGATATTTTAGGTAATCAAGATTACAATTTTAGAGTTCAATTATAATTTAATGTATATTGATTTTGATGTTAATTATTTGATTTTAAATTATATAGTATAACTAATCTCAATTATGGTTTGACTTTTTCTTGTGCACCACCTTCAAAGGCAATGACAAAGAGGCTCCATTTTGATGATCCACCAGTAGTTTAGGATGAGATAGACATTTTGCATGTAAATATGTATAGATACCAAGATGGCATATGCCACATATTGTAAAATTTTGTTTGAGTTGGCGCTGATGCCATTTTTGTATATGGACATACACTTGATTATTGGATAATTTGATATATAGAAGTTGACAATCAAAATTTAATTGCCTCCTCATGTGCATAATTAAACTCTTTGAAAATTTAATCAAGTGAGCAATGGTTAAATATCTTGATGTACAATAGCATAAAAAGAATGGTTATATTATGTAGTTTATTCATATTGTTGATTACATTGCATTTCACATCTTTGAAACTCAAAGCATTACTTCACATTGCATAAGTAAAAACTAGATGTTGATAGATGAAAAAAATTCAATTACAATATAGTTTTTACAAATTCAACCTAAGCAGTTATGCAATTACTTCACATTACATAACTAATAATTAAAAATTTATTCATATTATTGATTACAATGCATTGCACATCTTTCAAACTCAAAGAATTACTTCACATTGCATAAGTAACAACTAGATGCTGATAGATGAAAAGATTTCAATTACAGGCCTGCTGCCCCCTCATTACACACATTATGCAACCATTTACTTGCGGTGTAGGGGCCGAAAAATGGAGAAAACATGTAAAAATAATATATATATATATGCAGCCTAGAAGCATGAATTAGTACCAATTTTAATGCATCACCATTGATTACCTTGAAGTAGAGATTTGAATCAGCATCATTCTTCAAGAAGCCCAAACTAGATAGGTACCGATCAATCCTTTCGTACCATGTACGAGGAGCCTGCTTAAGACCATACAAGGCCTTCTTCAGCTTACACACATGTGAATCCTTCCCATGAACCTCAAAACCATCAGGTTTCTTGACGTAAACTTCTTCCTCAATCACGCCATTGAGAAAAGTTGTCATCACGTCCATTTGATGAATCTTCCATCCTCTTGATGCAGCAAGGGCAATGATAGTTCTGAAAGAAGTGTAACAAGCAACAGGAGCAAATGTTTCTTCATAATCAACTCCCTCTTTCTGAGAAAACCACTGTCGATCAGCCAAGTGTTGGTGTCAGTGGGTACATTGCTTGACAATGCTGAGGAAAACAAATATTCATTCTTCTGTGGAGAAACATCATCTACATCTACAATGGAGGCTTGATGCTTAGGTCTATCTGAACAATGTTTGGAAAAGTGACCAAACTTATCACACCTAAAGCATTGAATCTTGGACAAGTCTCGCTTCTTCTTGGAAGGGGGAGCACCATCATTTCCTTTGTCTCGATTCCTCTTGAAGAATCCCTTCTTTCCACTTCTTCCTTTCTTCGAAGGTTGGGCAGCAAGAACATGAATCTCTTCATTAGTAGAATTTTGGCCAACACCTCTAACCATCAATCTTGATGCATAATGAATACAATCGGCCCTCAAACGATCGAACTTCGGGAGTTTGGACCTTGCACTAATTCCTTGAATATAGGACTCCCAAGACAATGGCAAACCGTTGAGGGCAAGCATTATCAAATCCTTATCTTTAACCTGTTGATGCGTGTTTTATGACACACTCGTACATCAGAATAAAAATGCCTAGAGACACCCTATCCTCTCTTGAAAAACCACCCCGTATGCTAATATTGTGAGAAGATCATATCATGATTCCAAGGTTTCTTATGTCAGGTCTTGATGTGTGGTAAGCTCAATGGGCGTTGTGATTTGCTAGTAATCACGAGGGGACTTATGCTAGATTTTTTCAATTCACAATGAAGGTCTAGACAATGAAGCTCTTTTATTTGGGTTGCAAATCAAACAAA
>VDFB02200506.1:41169-72034 GCA_007258455.2 Sequoia sempervirens
ATTAATTTATTTAATTTAATGGAATGAATTTAGAGATTTAATCAAATAAAAGATGATTAATTTAATTAAAGAGGGAAAATGATGCTAAATGGATGATTAAGGCTGATATGAAATTAGTGAATTTGGATTAGATGCATGATGTCAATTTTCAATGTCTACATTTTTCCCCTCTTTGAAGCAATGTACTTGCTGCGATGGTTCAAAGAATAAACTTACAATGATCAAAATTAAAAAAATTATGATTTTTCAGATGCCCCAGTGGAAAGAAGTATACTGGTACATTTCCCCCTCAATAGATCAAGTGAAAAGATTCAATTTGAGAGTCGATCTTGCAACAAAGAGGTTCAAGATGGATGCATAGATGGTTGTGATGATGATGTAAATGAGATGGTTTCAAGATGCTTAGAGTAACCAATCTATATTATCCTAAACAACTTAAAATGATGATGTAATGCATGTGAGATGGGTGATGCGATAATGCCTATATGATTATGCAATGGATGTTTTATGCAAATGTATGATTTATGAGATGCTTAGACTAACATATCTATATTTTGATGATGATGAAAATGCATGTGAGATGATAAGTGTTTCTTATATGATATGATATGATATGCAGTATGCTGATGGTTTGTGGATGTTAGATGGATGCATTGGTGATGATGATTAACTATCTCGGTATGATGTTAGCACGGAAAAGAAGAAATGAGATGATGACAAGAGGATTCAATGAGCCAAAATGATTAAAGATGATGATGAGAGATGGATGATTTTCTTATTAGGAATTGGGACTTTAAAAGGGCTACTTACCTTATGTTTGATAATACACATAAGCACGATGCATCAAGGTATAAAGAGCCAGGATGGCGTTACACCTAGTGTGATGTAATTTGACTTGACAAATAGATAGGAGTATTTTTGTTCACACCTGACATACGAAAACCTTGCTAGGGTGAACTTCTGTAGTTTCAAACATCTCAGACCAGAACATGGAAAGGTATAACCTATCAATGGAATAGTCAACAAGTTGTCCCAAAACACCTTCCATACACATCTAACAAAGCAAGTATTTGCTAAGTTATATTACAAGAACGTCCAACAAGAACAACAGACAAAAGGTAATGATCGTTGCCCCATTCATTTCTCTCTAAATCGTTTTGAGTAGACATCATTGAGAGGTCATTGGAATGAGCACAATAAGATAAATCAAAAGAAAAGCTCAAGTACACAAATAAGAAAATGTTCTTCATACCTCTAGCCAAAGGGATTTATTTTGTTTAGGATAAGAACCAAAACAATTTCCAATAGATAATGCCCATTGTAGGAAGGATACATCCTAGGACATGTTAGTGGATGGTGGCAAGTTGATAGGTTGTTCAAAAAAGGCTATTGATATAAGGTGGATTGACATGTTTGTGAATGATCAAGAGTTTGATTTTGCATTTAAAGGTTTGTTTCTTTGATTTTGATTTTGCGTTTGAAGTTTGCTTTTGCTGATTGTTGTGCTTGTTTTTGTTTGTTTTGCCAAAGGGTGAGTGTGATGATTTGTTTATTATGGATGAGATTATTGTGGGTGAAAGCGAAACGAAATTGATGGATTTTTCAAATATTTGGATGTTTTTGATATTTTTTGAATTGTTTTGAGGCTTATTTTTGGTATTTTTAGGATTTTACAAATGTTTTTATTTTCAAAATTTCCAATGGTTTTTTTGTGTTTTATGAGATTTTATGAATGTTTTCGGATTTTGTGTCTTCGGGGCTGATCAAAGATTATCCTTGCCTACGTTTAAGCTCAAAGACAACATAGTTCGAATAACCATGTTTTTGACATTTTCCTAACTTTTTGGTCTATTTTTGGATTTTGATATGATTCAGATGTTTTTGAATTTTTTGCATGATTATGACATTTTGGATATGTATATGTGTGATGATATTAGTGATCTATTTTGGGAATTTTTTGAAAGCCAAGCTAGGGTTGGTTGATCAGATTAATGGATCGATGACGATAAAATTGTTGATGATACATAACAATGCAAGGATAGTGTTAAGCAACATGAGGATTAGGATGGATATCCCAAGATGATGATGGATTGATTGGATTTGATTGATAAGGATTGTGAAGCTCGATTTGGAACAAAATTTGTTTTGAACGATTTGATATGACATTGACATGCAAATTAGATGCGACTAATATTTGATTGTTTGGATTGATGTTCAATGAAAGATGAAGCTTGATAAGGAATGTCTTCTTGTCAAAATATGCCATGGGCTAGTGATTTGGATTTTGGCTCATAACTACCTGACCAATTTGATTTCACATTTTTCCAATGTTCAGATCACCACATAAGTTGGAGGATATATGACCAATATTTATTCCCAAAGAAAGATGTAAATGTATACCCCCAGTGTCTAGCAAGGTATGGAATGCCATGGATGGATTCTTGGATAGGTGTAGGGTTGGATGGATATGGATTATCTTGTGATAAGATAAGGTGTTTAGATAAATAATGCTCATTTGGATAGTGCTTCATGGCTTAGATAATGTTGGATAGGATAGGATCAATGAAAATGACCCATGTCAAGATGTTTACCATAAGCAAGTGTAAGTGTACACCAAATTTTTTCAAGATAAAGATAACTTGGACTATGGATGGAGAATGGATTGGATAAATGGTTCATGGATTTATTATGGATAAGACGCATGGAATGTTGGATTTATTATGGATGGGATGAGATGCTTTCACCTGAATTAGCACATGTAGATGCTCAATTCTACACATGATGCATGTTTGCCAGGTTTTCATCATGGTACCTATCCAAAGTGCCGCCCATGTGGTTTTCACTAGAGGACTATTTTTTTCTTTAATGTTTTCAATCCTTTTTTTGATTTTCATATTTTTGATTTTTTTGGTTTTTCTGAAATATTTTAAGCTCATGCTAAACCACTTGGTGTTTTCAATGTAGATGCTTGTGTCATAATGTGCCATCGATAGCCTACTTAAAGAAGCTACTTTTCCAAGATACATGCACTTGAATGTAATTTTTAGGATTCCTGATTTTCTTTGTTGATACTAGAGTTAACTTTGTCTTTGTGTGTGCATCACAATAGAATGCCTTCTGAATCCTTATGATGAAGGGTGGTTGCCAATACTTGGTCAATGTGAGGATTGGATATCATGTGTGGAGGCGTGGATAGAGTGTGTTTAGGGATAAAAGATGGATTGGTTGATTGTTTGGAACCTTTGACTCTCCAAACTTGGGAAGATGAGCAATGATGGGTGGTTATGGAAGTGTGCATGGAATTAGGACCAACTACTTGATATACTTTGTACATTGCTTGGGAAGCTTGCTTTTTCCTTTGTGGATTTCTTTAATGGATATTTTTCCCTTTTTGATTTTTCCCCATAGTTTCTTTGACTAATGGAGTTTGATAGGGATACTTTTTTGTATTTTTTGGTATCCATGTGTATTTGATTTTTCCATTATGCTTCCCAACTTCTTTTTCTTTGATAACATTCTTTGTGATTTGATTCAAATGTTTCTTTTGATTTTGGTCCCAATTCATGGATGGGGTGATGGGTGGATGAAGATTCATGATGTGGCTAGTGGTAGTATTGACATCGGTTTCATCATAAGGATTCTTCATACTCCCTATGTTGATGTTTGCTTGCTCAAGACATAGTTTCCCCCAGTATGGTGGTAGCAACACCTTTGTTCTTTGATTATGACCATTTTGAGATGTCTTGTTTAGTATGCATTCTCTGATAAATGATCACTATAGATTACATTATTTCAATTTTTTGCTCTGCTAACTATAGAATATCCTATTCTATCTGACCTATTTCCTTGAGTGGATAATGTTGGATATCTTTATACATGATGTCCTCAATCTAAATTTGGGATATATCTGATCCTAATGTTGACAAATCTATTTGACTGTAGGAATCAATAACCTACTCTTTTTGTGTAATAATATCAAGAGTAAAGTAATCCTATTCTGAATGAAGATCACCTACATGTCCATCCACATAAAAAATCTCATGGGTATATGGAGGGGTATATTCTATATGAGTATGATCATGATTTGTGACATCTTGTATAGATAGGAGAGTATCCATTAGATCATTGTAGTATCTTGGAGATACAAATTCTTGATCTTGATTAATTTTGGAAATACTTTTGACATGGTTTGGATCAAGTTCTTGGCATGGGTCAATTTCAAAGGATGGATTTCTTATAAAGGGCTCTTGGATATCATCATTGGTAATGGGAAGTGATTCAATATCCTCTTGATCTTTGTGGGGAATTGGATCAAATGTTGAGTTAAGGATCCCTTCTTTAACCATGAGGTGAAAGGATGTCAATATGTCCTGGGAAGGACCATTGCTAGAATTTGGTGAAAGATTTTAATTATGCTTTGGAATAAATTCTTGAGATATGTCCTCTAACTCATAAGGAAATGTAGACACATTTTCAAGATGATCATTGGTTAATGGATTGTAGATTATGTCAATGGGATCAAATAGTTCTAACACTCCTTGAAATAGATCACTAAAAAGTGGCTCTTGATGTATGGTGATTTGATCATTGGATGGGGTAGAAACATCTTCAAGGTGATCATTGATGGATAGATCTTGATCATTATTTTCAAAAATTGTGGTGGAGATATTGTCAATGCCATCACTAGTGGTTGAATCCTGATTATTGTCCCCGATGGTTATTACTTTTTTATCAATCAGGTCTTGGATAAGATTTTTAAGTCAAATACAATTTGATGTTGTGTGTCCCTTTGTTTTGTGAAAATCACAATGGTGCTCCCCGTTATACCCTGGTGGTTTTACCAAGGGTTCTTGATAGTTCTCATAGACAGGTATTTTAATGAGATTTTCTTGCACCAACTGTTGCATGAACGATTCAATTGGTTTCCCAAGTGGTGTGTGTTTTTGTTTTTTACCTTGTGAGATTTGTGTTCATTGAGATGATTCTTGTATTGATTGATCTTTGATATGTGATGACCTATCTTCGAGATGTGATGATTGATCTTCGAGATGTGGGGGTTGGATTTTTTGATGTGGTCGATCTTGATATCTAACTTCTTGACATTGGAGATATTGTTCTTGATGTGGTTGTGGACACAACTCAATGCTTTGATGACATGGTTCAACTAATGGAAGAGTGTATTGATTTTGGGGTGGAGGTGTCTCTTGTCTCAATAATTCAATTAGTTTGGCAAGTGAAGCTAGTTGATGTAGTGAAATTTGATCTTGATTTTGATTTTGACTCCCTTGATATAGTTGATTTGGCTTTTGTTCACGCAGATTTGGCATGTATGTACTTGTGGTGTTTGCATGGGATTATGGTAAAATTGATTTTGGACAATGTTCTAACTCAAGGTGATGCTTATATTTGGCATGATAGGTTGAAATTGAACATTGTTGCATTTGGAAATCATATTGCCTTGATTTAGGTAACTTTGATTTTGCATGGTGTTACCTTGACTTGGATCAATACATGGAGTCATTATCATCTTGTTTGGATTTTGAACATTTGTATGATTTGAGAACATATCTATCCCAAAGTTTTCTAAATGTGGATTTGAAATGTTCATGCTTGGTAAACTTGTACTTGGTATATTCACATTTGGCATGTATGGATTTGGTGCGATAATGTTGCTCGTTTGTGGAAGCTCATGCATTGGGTGTTTGGTTGATAGATTTGTAGGTTTGGACTCATATTTAAATCTACCATCAGGAAAGGTGTTCCAAAATTTTGATTGGGCATACCCCCATTTTTTATACCATTGAGGTTTGCAAGGAATAATGATCCCATGTACGGATTGTATAAATGTGATTTTTGATAATCAATCGACATTGGAAGGCTTTGAATTTCAGTTGATTTGGATTACTCATGATGCATGGATCAAGTTTATATTCCATGTTCTTCTTGTGTTTTGACCTTGTTGCAAAAGTGACCCCTAAGGTGCTTATGACCAATGTTGAGATGAAGGATGAAAGGGGTGAATGATATGGGTGTTGAACTTTTAGGAACTTTGGATCAATGCTAGACTTTAGGATTTAATTTTGATCATTTTGATTGGATAATGAACTTGTAAAACCTAAGATGTTGGATGTGACCTTAGGATATATTTTTTTCAAAGAGATGATAATTTAACTAAGTGTGCGGGGAAGGATTCATCCACACACACCTAACTAAATAGATGATTTTGATTTGGTTTAAGGATGTATCCAGGTCTCGATAATGATGCTTCGAAAGCTCTAAAGTTGTTTGGTGGGATGAATTTTGATAGATGTTTTGGATGGATGAAGTGTTTGATTTTGATCCTAAATGAACCTAAGAAGGACTTGTTTACAAGATCAAGATAGTGAAGAACATGCTTTTCTCTAAGAGTAGTTCAAAAATAAAAGACCAATGTTTGCATGAAAACCACATGACCAAAATATAGCAATCATATGTGTGGGGTTCAATTGATTTAATCTTGGTTAATGAATTCCTTTTACCACAAACACTCTCTTGATTATTTTTTCAAACTAGATGTCTAATGTCCTAATTCTCTTTCATCCCACAAAGTCCATTATGTGGAAATCAAGAAAATAAAGGCAATAGTTTCCTAATGTTGACTTTAGTAGGAGGAAATGGAAATATAGGCCCAAATACTTAGAAGCCTCTAAGGATAGAATCCCTAGGGCAAGCAATAGTTCTTGGGTTTTTTCAAATATATTTTCTCATCTAAAGGGTTTGAAATTTGAATGCTTTGTTTAATGTTTGTCTCAATGTTTTGGGTCCAAGCATTGTGTTTTCAAACTGACTCACAAGCAATATAACATCCTAGCTCAATTGGTACGTTTTCCTTGGTGGGCTTGCCTCATGCCCTTCGTAGTACAAGAGATGATTTTACATGCAACCAAGGAGAGAGTATAAAGGTATGTTAAGAATGAAGTCTTAACCTCTATAATTTAACCAAGATCGGACATGGCAAGTAACTTCTTGGAATCTAAGTTCCAATGCACCACTTTGATAAACTCATTGGATGGACTGGTTGGCTACTACAAACAAGGTTCTTAATGAAAACAATCTGTGAACACCGAAACCAACACTCACCCACTTGGCCACTTAAGGCTCTTCAACTGTTCTTGTTCCACTTAAGGCGTGGGATTAGGTGTAGTCTATTTTTGGCACAGATTGATGTTAATTTCTCATGATTTCACACCTTTTGATATAGCCCACCGGTAAACGTGCTTGCAAGAACTTCTCTATGAGTTTCCTATTGCAAGGTGTGTCTCATAGTAAGCCCTCTCTTAAAGGTGACTCAAAGAAATAAAATGCATTTTGAGTGTTTCTCTTGCTCCCAAGATTGCATGAAGCACAAGGGGAGAGGATACACATAATTCAATCACTTGTTTGTTTTAACCTCAAAGCAATGATGAGTTCTTTTTAGAGAACCAAAATGAAATATGGAGATTATCTTGTTCAATTGTTAGCCTCAAACCAAATCTAGTGAGTTTGTCCTAAAGTTCTTTTTAATCCCTTTGTAGCAGAAATTGAAATCCTTTGTAGTGTTCTCTTTAGAGCCCAAAAAGATACAAGTTGATCTAAAACAAAAAAAATAAAGTAGAGAATGGAAGCTCTAAGCATTTAAAAATGCTTTATGAATTTCAAGTTTCAACGCTCTATTTTCTTCAACTCTAACCTTGCTTACTTTCACTCAATTTCAATGCGAGAGAAAAAACCACCGTTTGTTTCTTGATGCAAACCCTACAAACATTACAAAGCTATGAGAAATAAGATTTATTTCAAGGAATCAAGATAAATAGTAGTTGGTATTCAATGATATCCTTACTAAAAAAAATTATTTCCACATTAAAAGGCACTTGTCTATTCTTTGATATCACCTATTGCAGCAAATTTCAAACAAATACATGACAAAAGGTCTTTTTATTTCACTGTTAATGCTGGAAAAATGTCAGAGATGAGGCTTGAAAAAATTAATCTACTGTGTGGCGACACCAACCAAAGACTCTTAAATGACTCCCATTAATAATGAGAAAAGATGTGAACAACCTGCAAGCATTTTTTTTTTAAAAAAACAACTTGCTCGTTAGTTGGGCATAAATGACACCATTAATTTTTTTTTAATAGTCTAATGCAGTGACATTAATGTAGCGACATTAATTACAAGAAGCCCTTAACTCGGTAGAGACTCTAGAGCTTGAGCATGTTTTACAATGTGTTGATGTATAATGTGGATTGTAGCTAATACCATGAATTCTCACCTATTAGGAAAGAGTACAGAGTTACTACTAGCTATGGTGGCTAGCACAAAAAGACCCTTTTGACTTGTGAGATCACAATGATTACTAAGGGAATATCTGCTCATGGGAACATGGTTTTGGACACAATTTTTCAAATAGGTGAAGCTCTTTCATTGGCTGACAGGTATTCAGAAGAGCAGGCCTCCAATAAGAATCCTTTGTAAAGTGATAAAAATTTCTGGGAAAGATGAGGCTGGCCCGCTGGGAATCACTGTTATTGTCTTTATGTGCCTTAAGCAAGGCACAAAGTGCTACAAAATAGATATTTCACACAAGGAATGTACATGGATGAGAAGTGTACAACAAGAAACATCCTTAGGGATACACAAACAATGTATGTGTGGGAGATAAATGTCTAGACCTAGGATTGGAAAACCCACATTTAGCTTCCTATGGAATAGCGCAAGGATGCTTAAATTCTACGAATTGAATGAATGACGTGTCTTTGTTGGTGAGCAGGTGACAATTAGTGGATAAATCCAACAATAAAATCGATACCACAATCAATACCAAAACAACAATATTCATGAGATAAGACCCGGAATAATAGTAAGACTTTGCACAATCTAACAACAAATTTAATGACGATAGCCATAGGATTCACATAAAATGGATTTGTTGTAAAGGCTTTAGAAAATTTCAAGCAAATGCAATTGGTAGGTGTAAATACATCACATAAAAGTTTTTATGTATTGCAACTAGCAAGTGTAAAGGACGTGCCCCAACACCCTTAAAAAAAGCTTTCAATGTAATGTAATTTGTAGGTGTAAAACCGGCGAATGTAAAGCAAGTGTAAAAACATTAAAAGGATATGCACAATGCAATTAGTAGGTAAAAAGTGAATGCAATCAGCAGGTATAAAGCTAAACCTCACAACCTTGATCAAGGTTGACCTATAAAAAAAATACAGCTCCTTTGAATATGAACAATTGCTTTTTGATCGGATGCCTCAATCAGATGTCATCTCATGGAATGCATTGATTGGAGGATATGTGTTGGTGAAAAGTCATGCCCAAATGCATGTGAAAAACTCAGAATCTAGTGTAAATTAGTTGGTGAAATGTATTTGATATTGACATCAGATGAGGATGTTGATATAGTGAGAAGGTTCGCTAATACTATATCTATGAAAGCTTGGCTTGGAAAGGACATTCAGGGTATCCCTTGGGAAAAGACTACATTTTACCAGAGACAGATATCGAAATGTTATGAGGCAAATTAAGGTCAGATTTTGTTACTAGAATTTTCCGCAAGGTCCACTAGAAAGATAAATAATTTTCTCTTCATTTTCATCTATTCCATAAATCGCATGCACTATCTAAGTGTCGATTGGATTATAACATTAAATATGGCAATGACTTTTGAGATTGCTTGAAGATGTAATTCTGAGAACCGTAGGGTACATGGTCTATTTGGACTGAGTCGATAGCTATCATTATTTTAAGTCTTTCTTGAAACATGCTAGTCAAATCACATAGAAAATGCAACAATCATAGCTATCCACGTCACAAAGGCTCGGTGGTAGCTAACAACAACTTATGAATGTACTGCCAAAATGTTCAAAATTAGCACAATGCCTTAAGAGAAGTTAAAAACCAATGTATTTAGAAGAAAGAAGAGACAACACTACAAATGATTCATAATGCGCATAAATTTATTGAAAAAAAAATAGAAACCTCAGTATACTAAGAAGCTGACTTAGAAGTAAGATGAGACTGTCAAAAGTACAACACAACAAATGATTCACAAAGCCCTCCTTCTTGCACTATATATTTTTTATGGTAAAATATGCATTACACTTAAACTTTCACACACACATTAGCATGATTAGTGATTTTAATTAAAGGAAACATTCAACATCCATATGAGATATTTCAACATGTTTCAAAATGAAATCAAATAACAAGATAACTAAAGCATACAAAAACATGAAGTATACCTATCCCATATTCGATAGGTGCCACTTTGATATGAAAAGTGGCCCTTTCCCAACCCTTGACAAGCTTTTGATGATGGAGATGTGTGATTCTTGACTGAAATTGCTATGGATTGTGGATGAAAAATTCCTAAACTTGTGTCCCTTACTCAAATAGAGAAGGCCTCTATTTATAGTGAAGAAGGTTCAAAAAATGGAGAATGGGATGGATGTGGGAAAAATCATGATCCAATGACAAGATGCCACTTGTCAAGAGGTGAGAGGATGAAGGTTGAGCACATTTTGACAAATGTGCCAATAAATGATACTAGGTGGCTTTTCAAATTTGAAAGTTGGCTTGTTGGAGGGAGAAGAAAGGGTCTTAAATTCCAACTGGGAGACATGCAAGAGAGGAGTTAAATGCTTTGTTGGAAGGACACATTCCTTTTGGAGGGATTTTCAAATTTGGAAGAATATTCTCTTTTGATGCCAAGTTGAGAGAAAATAGGGATTTAATAAATCAATTAAATGTATTTTCATGCAAGTGGCAAAAGCTAGAGGATTCAGGTGATTAGGATTAAATTAATTAGGATTTGATTAATTTAATAGGAAATTAGGTGATTTTGACTTTTGACTTAGATTTATGGGCTGATTTAAATCAAAATATGAGAAGAATGTGATTTAGATTTAATAAAGATTTAGATTTATTTAATTAAAGAAGATGGTGTTAGACTAAATCAAATAAATATTAATTTATTTAATTTAATGGAATGGATTTAGAGATTTAATCAAATAAAAGATGATTTATTTAATTAAAGAGGGAAAATTATGATAAAGGGATGATTAAGGACGTTATGGAATTAGTGAATCTAGATTAGATGCATGATGTTAATTTTGCATGTCTACATATATGTATATTATTTTATTTATATTACAACAAAAATATTTAATACACATTGAAGAAAATTATTATATTTCACACTCTCTATCTCAAATTCTTTCATGCTCCTATGACTTTCTCTAATGCAGCTCATCCTTGTTGAAGATGATCAACAGTGTAAGTATGCCATTTTCCCATTGTCAATAAACAACTTTGGTTAACTAATTGTAAAAATTATTCATTATTTTTAGCCTCACATTGTATATATTAATTTTACCTATATACTTTCTTTTCATCCTTTTTGATTTTCCTTCCTTGTCCACTAACATACCCATTATATTCCATTTGCAGGAACTAGGTTTAAGCATGCAAAGGGATTCAAAAACCAGGATACATTTTTTTCTTTCAAGTTGCAACATCAAAGAAAACACAACAATATCATATATTATATATGGAAACACTAGAGTTTTCCCAATATTTTTATTGTGTGATGTACGATGAAACTCCATGACATCTCTCATGCGTGTTTCATCCTTCTCTTGCTCGGGGGTTTGGCTAGAGTCCATGGGACTCCATGATGCCAATATGGTAGGGAGGAAAACGAGCGTGGGTTTTGTGGTTTTACATTTTACGTCACATATTTGTTGTTACATACATACATCTATCCACAAATTCTTGTATAGATTTAGTATCATGTTTCTCATGTTGGCTGAAAACAAGGTGTACCTTCTAATTCAAGTAAAATAATAATGTATTGTGAATCTCCATGATATTTATTGTTACATATATACACATGTACACAAATCGTTGTATAAATTTGGTAACATCTTTCTCATGTTCCTTGAAAACAATGTGTACCTTCTAATTCAATTAAAATAACAATACAAAGTATGTGTTTCCCTTCATCACATTTTCAAAATTACAAAGTAGATACTATTTATAACATATTTCTAGTTTCAAAAACTCATTTGTCCCATTATAACTAATAAAAAAAATAACAAAATAACATTTTAAAAGAATACTTTTTTTTTTCAATCTTACTAATAAAAGATGTAACTATACTAATGGAATCACTTTTCCAAAAGAATTATTGTTAATTCAATCTTAGCAATAAAACACATGGCTAATAAGTCTTTAAAAAGAAAAACCCTTTCATGAATTTAAAACCATTCATTCAACATGATGTATAATTTTATTCTAGAATTTGATAGCTAATTTTTAGTTGATAAATTTTTATTCCAAAACACAAAAACCATTTTCCCATTTTATGTAGATAGATCTTAATGTCATATTTGAGTTTATAATACTTTACTATGCTCATATTAAATGAATATATAGAAAAAATAATCTTTTTGTGAAAATTATTTCATTTATAACCTTAAATTGTACATGTTGGTTATTTTTCTTAGAACCAAACTTAATCTCAGTCCTAACCTATGAGCTTTCCACAACCCAATTATCAGCTAGGTTGAGGATTGGCCAACACTTATGTAAAGCAATTAGAACTTCACTTCTTCTCTTCAAGCTCTGTGAAACCCAAGGAGGGTAATCACATGCATACTCATAATATCTCACATTTAGTCAAGAGTATTTCTTTGCACAGATGCACTATTCCATGAAAATCACCTCTATCAAAGGCTTGACAAACCTCAAATAAAAGTGTCACTTATTTTCAAGGAGTGCACCTTCATACTTAGAGTTGGGACATTGTAATTTTAAAGTATTGAGAATCATTCTTCATCTTGAATCCAAGGCCTAATTCGATACTGGCTCAACTGACTATACGATAAACTAATAAAATAATCATTGCTTTACCTAAGGTAGAGAATGAGTTACAATTGGTAATCAATCAGTAATACAATTTTGATTGAACCTTAGAAATTAGTGGACCATTAGAGTGTCACTTTGTAACATCTAACTCACTATGTCTACAAAATATCACTTCCTTACTAAATCCTAAATTCTTTTCTCACAAACTAATGAGCTCATTTCAACATTTAATCAATTCATTGAACTAAAGCATTAAACAAGTTCATACATTTTGTGCAAATGACAAAAGACAAATGAAATTTTCATTAACAATCTTCATTCATAACTTGGAAGAAAATAAATAGGAGACCAATATTTTGAAACTAAAATTCTTCTTCATTTCTGATATTTCTTTGTGAAACCATATTTAAGATTCCTATACAGTATAATTTTCATCTTAAACTTGCTTCTGATATATCTACTAGAGTATCTATTTACATTCTATTCTGCTATTAGAGCATAGTATTTACTGTGATGGTGTTTAGACTCAAAATTTTGAACTCTCCCTTTCAGCCACAAAATCCTCTTTATATAAACAAGGGAGCAACAAACACTCGGTTGAATTACAATTTCACTTTCATTTGAGTTCATTTCAGAAACCTAATTCTAACCGAATCCTTGAAGAACTCCTAGGCTATTTCATACACAATCATTTGAAAAAGGGGGAGGACAAAAGGTAAAAAACATGTGTAGGATATTTGTGGTTGCTGCCACAACATTTGTTGTTTGAAAACAAAAAGATTCCATTCATATCTTCTTGAAGACTTCCACATCAGCATAAGAAAACAAAAGACAAACCAAAGACGTGAAAAAAATGCCTCATATGCAAAGATCATGGTCTCATCAAAAACTAAAAATAGGAGGTGACCCTATTTAGAGTTATCAGCATCTGAAAATTCTGACCGCTCCTTGTCCTCAATGCAACAGTACGTTGTCATCAAAGGTCCCATATGGCACTAGGGAACAAAGGTACTAGCCATAGTCTGAGTCAGTATTAGCTTCAACATTTGAAGGAGAGTCCAAAAGCATGATAGGAGAGTTGTGCATACCTAGGCGGGCCCTGTGGCTCTTCTCCTTCTTCTTGGCCTTCTTCACTAGCAATTCCAGTTCTTTTCCTTTGCATTCAACCACTTCACCTTGAAGGGTCCTATTCCTCAAGTGGTAAGTACTCTACACAATTGAGTTCTTCTTATGGCCCCTAGCCCGCCTTTTACCCTTTGAAATCTCAAAAGAAGCCATGGCTTCTTGCTCAGTTATGTCTTCATGGCACTCAATTACACCTAGCTGGCTAGACCTCCTAATAGGTGGATTTGTTGTACCAACCTTTCCCATTTCATTTAAAACTAGTAGAGGGATGATTAAAAATATTTTTGACTCAAGACCCACAAGAGAAACACCCCAATCCCAATAATTGTAGATAACTCAAGCAAAAAAAATCCTAAATAGACCAAAGAATCTAATTTCATACCAATTTAATCAGGATGCAAACACTGAAACTCTACTTAGGAAAACTTACAGTTGTTTCAATCTCCTTTACTACACATGCCTTACTTCTACTGTAGTTTGAAAAGATAGTGTGAATAAACAGCGATCAACTTGCATTTAAATAGAAAATTCGAGCATGCATAATTAATGATTCAAAATTCCTTACGAAAGGGAATTGGTAACTTATTAGTTTCACTATAAGTCTAGGTCGTTCATCTTAGAGAAATTAAAACTTCATCTAAGGTGGCCATGAGCATTATTTTTTGACCATTATCTATTTCCTCCTTGAAAACAAGGCTATCTCAAATGCTGCCACATTCCCTTCTATCCTTGATAAATCATAGTTGATCTGACAATTAGCATGTATCACCAACCTAATTCATGCTTTTTATTAATATCAGAAAAGTACACAATATTAGTTCTTCTTGAAGAGAAACTTTCCTTATAAACATTCATCGCTTCATTGTTGATCCTTCCCAAATTTTTAGGGTACAATTAGCGATGAAGTTATTCATGCAATGATCTTTAGTCAATTGGATCATCCTACTTTAAAAACTTTATCAATGGCTCTCTATTCCTCTCACTGCTTTCTTTTTTGCTTTATGTGAAATCCCTAGGATCCTGCTACGTTTCCCTTTCCATGTGGTAACCATCACTTTTCACCAGTTTACTTTATCATTTCCCCATTTTATTACTGATGTAAACATCATGGTGATGATCTTTAGCCCTCGGTTCAATGGCCTGACCTTTGATCACATTTATCCCTTTGTCATGCATCGTTAATTCAAACCATGTATCAAGGCTTCTATCTGTGATGTGAAATATTGTGATAGCACCAGATTTGGACATGCATAAAACAAATGACACAAAAGATATCACTCATAGGATCATATCATATTAGCAAAAGAGAAACCCTTTAGAGGACATCCATCGCTTATCGCTAATTTAGAATGTAAGTTCTAAAACAAATCCATGATGAGCGATAAAGTTATTACATAAGGCCTTTGTTCATCACTAATTCTCCTCATACATTTTGCAAGAAATTAGTGACGAGATAGTTCACAACATTTATAGGATTCATTTCATATCACTGATGTAAGAATCTACACTTAAAACATATCCACTATCAAGCGATATATAGGAAATCACACCACATCACTCATCACTATTCCAAATTCATCTTTTTATGGCCATCCAAGATTAGCGATAAGAATAGAAAGACAACAACATCACTCACCATCATTACAAATTTTGAAAGCTTAAGAACTATTAGTGATGAGCGATAAAAGAAAACATCATTCCATCACTCGTTGCCAATCCAAGGTGTGAACCTATGAATAAATTAGTGATAAGCGATGAGCTGTGAGGGCCATTTGGAGTTAAGTGTAAATTTTTAGCACATGTGCATTATTTTTTCTATAAGAGGGGAATTCTCTAGTACGACATGAGAATATTAGGCTCGAGACTTATGAATCATACAATACAAAGCATGTAAAAGTCAAGTGATTTAGACCTAAACACGAGAAAGGCGAGTCACATGATGACATTTAACGTACATGAAAATATTCTTTGTGACTGGCAATAGGAAATACCAGTAAACAATAGAATAGAATGCCAAGCAATCTAAAATGAACAAAACCCTAAACCTCATATAAGAACCCTACAACAGATGTAACAAATATTTTTGGATAAAATTTCTTAGGGTTTTAATGAGCACTCTATAATTTTACAAAATTCAAAAGTACCATCAGTGGGTCTTTCTAGGGATGTATATTCCTTAGTGAATAGAGTGAGAATTCAAATCCTCTAGAGAAGTAGACCAAGTGCCTACTCCATTGGGCAACAGAGTCAAAAGGTCATCTCTTCTCCCAGCTACATTGGTTTGACAAGTCAAACCACATCTGATAGCCAAAGGCCACCAAAAACTATAGGCCTTATCTTACCTCTATCATAGACAAAGTTTTCATCACACCTCACTGAATCCAATCTGAAGACATTACTAGAATATGCCCAATTAAACATACTGGTAGCTCTCAATAACTTAGCAAGTACAACATTATCAAAAAATTCATAACTACCCTGCATTTGAGAATCAAGCATACCCTTAAGATACTAATTATTATGTGGAAACGACTCATAAATTTTTTTATTCAAAATATTGTGAAGTTGAAAACAACTTTCCTTAATGTCTTGCTCATTACTGCACTGCAAGAAAATCACATCCAGCTAAAAAATCTAGCACTCATACTCTGCCATGTAGATAGGATTATCAAGCTCAATCTGATTAGTAGTTTGCATGTCAAAGGTGAAACAATTATAAGGACCAATCAAAAGATTATGCACATCATGCAAACTATCTCCAAGTGTATGCAAAGAAATACATGCATATAGTGGAATACCCTGTGATTGTGCCTCAACATGTTGGTGTAGAGAATCATCAAGAATCTCTACCCTTTCCTTATTCTTACTCACTCTGATACTTTTTGCACATATCATGCTAACATCTTCAACATTCATATTTTGTTCAAAACTGAGTAATTCTAGTTCTAAAAGATAATATGTTTTTCCTTTTAAATTAACCCCCATATCCATATGAAAAGACTCATAACTAGGCTCATCTAAATTATTAAACAAATACTTATCCAACTCTGCATTAAAATTCTCCAAATTTGGCTTGTAAAATTGTTGGTTATTTGTTGCTCTTAACTCATTAACACATGTTTTTTTATTTTGCATCAATTTTTACATTTTCATGCTCATCATATAATGCATCATTACAATCTAATGGCTTCCTGCTTTGACTTACATTACCATCATGGTGATTGGCCTATTCATAACTGGAAGGAATATCGGATACCCATGTTTCATATCTTTCATAATAAAGATTATCATCAATGTCAAAGTGAATATGAATATTACATGACAACTGAGGGTTATTCATATGTGCATATTTCTAGTACTCAATGGTTAACAAACATGGAATTTTTTCACTATTTAATAGACCATAGTTCTGATCCATTCTCACAACCATTTCTTCCTCTTGACATCCAGTAGAAAAACATGCCTTACCAGGTTGTAACTTAGGACATACTAAGATATTACCGCTAGCAAAGTATAGAAACTTCATAGAATGGGTTTCATCATTGAATTGATCATTTATATCTTCTTGAAAGTAAAGAGAAGCATTTTAACTATTATGAGCATTAGTGGTGAATATTACAATACTCTTAACTTCTTCCTTCTTAGATATGCACTTGTTTGTATCTAAAATTGGGGATATTTGATCATTTGTATCCATACAATTGTTTTTTTCATCAACATGCTTATCCACAACTAAAGACAACAAACTTTGCAAATATTCATTTCTCATTTCTTCCATATTATCTAAACATGTTTAATCCATTTGCATATTCAAAATTTTAAAATCTTTAATCAGTGCACTAGAACCCTCCTCAAAAGCTTCAAAATACAAATGAATGCAATATGATGTACTAGGTTTGAAACTTTCAAGGATTAGTGCAAGAGCAGCAACAAATTTCTGACTGAAAGCAACGCTTGACTCTTCATCTTGTTTCTTAAGCTTTTTTAACTTTATGACAAGATCATAAGGTTCTTTTGAAATTTCTTGTCTATAAGCATCCACCAATTTATCCTAGCAAGAAAAAGACTTCTCAAGAAAACCTAAGTACAAGTCCCTAGCTCTAGCTTCAAAATATCTGACAAAAAATCTCATCCACATATATCTTGATCCCTAAATGAATGTTTCACCATGAAGCTATAAAAAATTTGGACGTGTATATCTCCTTCACACGCATTGTATCCATTAAATCTAGGCATCTGTTTATAGACTCGAGATGACATACTTTCAACCTTATAATCAATCCATGACAAGTCTAATTGGTCATATAATGAATCAAATGAATTGACAAAAGGTGTAGCAATTTCACTAATAGATCCATTATGATTATCTCTTAACTGGGCTTGTATAGCCATCAAGTTCCTTTTGTTCAATGCTTTAACTCCTCTTTTGAATACAACTTTCCATTCAGGCCTTATCCTTGGATTGTTTACACTTGGTTTCATGCCATTTTTTTTATCAACTTTATGAGGATTTTCATATTTATGAAGCCTTTTGACAATATGCATCCAAGCTTCTAATGGCATGGTTATTTCTCTTTTATAATCCATGGATGTATGCAAATTTGGTTTTAACTAATGGTGCACAATCACAACTATACCAATATGAAGAAAAATTGCAAATAGATAGCAATTCCGAAGATATACAACTTCATTCTAACCATCTGTACTTCCTAGTTTGTGAATAAAACTTTAAGTGGAGCAACAATTATGTACCTTCACGCCTCCAGTTATTGCAACTTTGAATAGAACATTTTCAAGTTACAAATAACAAATAGTAGCCCTTCATATGTAGAAATTATCTGAGCAGATTCACCAACTCTTCAACAAGAGGAAAGCCTTTGAAGCAAGGATATCTTTATTTGAGTTCTTCTAGCAAAGTCACCTTAGGGCTATGGGTATGTGCAAGATCATGATGGGCCAAAAAGTGGAGATATGATGGGTATGTGTAGGGTATGTGGCTGACAACTTTTTTTTACCCAAAATTGATGAAATGAAAAGGGTTTTTAAAGGAGATTCTCAGCTTTCCACCAATATAAATTATTCTTTACTTTGAATTTAATAAATAATTATTATTCATTTTCTATTTGAGTTACGACTAAAATGTTAATTGATAGGCTGATTGAAAAACATCTATAGCTTTCAAAAGATATCACATTTTTTGAATCCAAAAAATGTGTCACATTCTATGCTTCCATACTATAGAATTAAAAAAAAAATTTCATGAAGTTTTGACCAAGTTAAGGTAGTTAGACACACGAGTTTTTATATTTTTAAAATTTGTAATAAAAATTCATAATTAATTATTTACTTGGAAAAAATTACAAAAAATAATGCATCACATTGGGACATGAGTCCTCTACTTATTTCTAAAATATTATAAATTTTTTATTATTTTATTATGGTTATGGTGGTTAGACAGACACCTACTTTTTTTTCCCTGAAATTTAAGTACTGCATTGAAATTTCAAATTTTTATGAAATAGATTTTTTTTTCTTTTAAATAAACCTATTAGTTTAGAAACTACATTTAATTTACTACAGATTCTTTTCTTACATATTTTTCAAATAATATAGATAACTTATTCAAAATTTTATGTCAAGTTGCCTAACTTTGATTTTTTTGAATTTTTTGCCACTTAAGGGCTTGTTTTTTCCATGATGATCTTGCACACGCCCCTACAACAAACCAATTTGTAGATTTGGAACTTCTTCAACATTTGAACCAGATGTTCATTTTGTTTTGACTCTTTTAAATGGTCTTCGACACATTTGTATCAAGGATACACAGGTGTCCCCAGCGGAGTCACCATTTCTATAGGTTATTTTTTTTAGAACCAAACTTAATCTCATTCCTAACCTATGAGCTTGCGACAACCCAATTATCAGCTAGGTTGAGGATTGGACAACACTTAAGTAAAGTAATTAGTACTTCACTTCTTCTCTTCGGGCTCTGCGAAACCCAGGGATGGTAATCCCATGCATACTTGTAATATCTCATGTTTGGTCAAGAGTATTTCTTTGCACAAATGCACTATTCCATGAAAATAACCTCTCTCAAAGGCTCGACAAACCTCAGATAAAAGTGTCACTTATTTTCAAGGATTGTGCCTTCATACTTAAAGTTTGGGCATTGTAATTTTAAAGTATTTCAAATCATTCTTTGTCTTGAATCCTAGGCCCAATTCAATATTGGCTCAACTGACTACAAGATAAACTAAT
Source organism: Sequoia sempervirens (assembly GCA_007258455.2). NCBI lineage: Eukaryota > Viridiplantae > Streptophyta > Pinopsida > Cupressales > Cupressaceae > Sequoia > Sequoia sempervirens. The sequence goes on from VDFB02200506.1 coordinate 61,448, forward strand.
AAAATAATCATTGCTTTTCCTAAGGAAAATATTCAATTACAACTAGTAATCAATCGGTAATACAAATTTGATTGAACCTCAGAAATTAGTGGACCATTAGAGTGTCACTTTGTAACATCTAACTCATTGTGTCTGCAAAATATCACTTCCTTACTAAATCCTAAATTCTTTTCTCACAAACTAATGAGCTCATTTCAGCGTTTAATCAATTCATTGAACTAAAGCATAAAAAAAATTCATATATTTTGTGCAAATGACAAAAGACAAACAAAATTTTCATTAACAATATTCATTGAACATAACTTGAAAGAAAATACATAGGAGAGCAATATTTTGAAACTTAAATTCTTCTTCATTTCTAATATTTATTTGTAAAACCATAATTAAGATTCATATATAGTATAATTTTCATCTTAAACTTGCTTCTGATATATCTACTAGAGTATCTATTTACATTTTATTATGCTATTAGAGCATAGTATTTACTATGACCATTTCTAGACTCAAAATTTTGAACTCTCCCTTTCAGCCATGAAATCCCCTTTATATAAACAGGGGAGCAACAAGCACCTAGTTGAATTACAATTTCACTTTCATTTGAGTTCATTTCAAAAACCTAATTCTAACTAACTCCTCGAAGAACCTCCAGTTGATTTCATACACAATCATTCAAGAATAAGGGAGGAAAAAAGGAAAAAAACATGTGCAAGATATTTGTGGTTGCTCTCACAACATTCAATGTTTGAAATCAAAAATATTCCATTCATATCTTCTCGAAGAATTCCACATCAGCAAGAGAAAACAAGAGAAAAACTATGGACATGAAAACAAATACCTCTTATACAAAGACCATGGTGTCAGCAAAAACTAAAAAATAGGAGGTGGCCCTATTCAAAGTTATCGACATCCAAAAATGCTCAACCACTTCTTGTCCTCAATGCAATTGTAGGGTTTACCAGTATGCCAGCTTCAAAGAACCCATATGACACCAAGGAATGAAGGTACTAGCCATAGTAAGAGTCAGCATCAACATCAACATTCGAAGGAGAGTCCAAAAGCATGATATGAGAGTTGTGCTTACCTAGGTAGGCCTTGTGGCTCTTCTCCTTCTTCTTGGCCTTCTTCACTAGCAGTGCCAGTTCCTTCCCTTTGCATTCAACCACTTCACCTAGAAGGGTCCTATTCCTCAAGCGATAAGTACTCTACACAACTGACTTCTTCTTATGGCCCCTAGCCCTTCTTTTACCATTTGAAGTCTATGGAGAAGCCATGGCTTCTCACTCAGCTATGTCTTAATGGCACTCAAATACACTTAGCCGGTTAGACCTCCTCATAGGTCGATTTATTGCACTAGCCTTTCCCATTTTATTTAAAACTAGTAGAGAGATGATTAAAAATATTTTTGACTCAACACCCACAAGAGAAACACCCCAATCCCAGTAATTGCAGATAACTCAAGCATCAAAAATGATAAATAGACTAGAGAATATAGTTTCATACCAATTTAATCAAGATGCAAACATTGAAACTCTACTTAGGAAAACTTATAATCATTTCAATCTCCTTTACTACACATGCCTTACTTCTATTGTAGTCTAAAAAGATAGCGTGAATAAATAGCGATCAACTTGCATTTAAATAGAAAATTCGAGCATGCATAATTAATCATTCAGAATTCCTTGCGAGAGGGAATTGTTAACTTATTAGTTTCACTATAAGTCTGGGTCGTTCATCTTAGAGAAATTAAAACTTCATCTAAGGTGGCCATGAGCATTGTTTTTTGACCATTATCTATTTCCTCCTTGAAAACAACAAGGCTATCTCAAATGCTGCCACATTCCCTTCTATCCTTGATAAATCATAGTTGATCTGACAATTAGCATGTATCACCAACCTAATTCATGCTTTTCATTAATATCGGTGAAGTACACAAGATTAGTTCTTCTTGAAGAGAAGCTTTCCTTATACTCTCCATCGCTTCATTGCTTCATTGTTGATCCTTCCCAAATTTTTAGGGTACAATTAGTGATGATGTTATTCATGCAATTATCTTCAGTCCATTAGATCATCCTACTTTAAAAACTTTATCAACGACTCTCTGGTCCTCTTCCTGCTTTCTTTTTTGCTTTATGCGAAATCCATAGTATCCTACCACATTTCCCTTTCGATGTGGTAACCATCACTTGTTGCCAATTTACTTTAGCATTGCCCCACTCTATTAGTGATGTAAAAATCCCAACAATGATCTTTAGCCCTTGGTTTAGCAACCTAGCCCTTGATCACATTCATCCCTTTGTTGCACATTGCTAATTCAAACCATGCATCGAGGCTTCTATCTACAATGAGAAATGTTGTGATAGCACCAAATATGGACATGTAAAACATGCATAAAACAAATGGCACAAAAGATATCACTAATAGGATCATATCATATTAGTGAAAGAGAAACCCTTTAGAGGACGTCCATCACTTATCTCTAATTTAGAATGTAAGTTCTAAAACAAATCCATGATGAGTGATAAAGTTATTACATAAGGCCTTTGTTCATCGCTAATTCTCATACATTTTGCAAGCAATTAGCGATGAGATAGTTCACAACATTTAGAAGATCCATCATGTATTGTTGATGTAAGACTCTATACTTAAAACATATCTACAATTAAGTGATATATAGGAAATCACATCACATCGCACATTGTTGTTCCAAATTCATCTTTTTATGGCCATTTGCGATCAACAATAAGAATATAAAGATAGCAGCATCACACATCACCATTACAGATTTGAAAGCTTAAGAACTATTAGCGATGAGCGATGTTAAAAGAAAACATCATTCCATCATTGGTCATCAATCCAAGGTGTGATCCTATGAATAAATTAGCGATGAGCGATGAGCTATGAGGGCCATTGGGACTTAAGTGGAAATTTTTAGTATGTGCGCATTAGTTCTAAAAGAGGGTACTTCTCTAGGATGACATGAGAATAGTAGGCTTGAGACTTCAGAATCATACAATACAAAGGATGTAAAAGTTAGGCAATTTAGACCTAGACATGAGAAAGGCCAGTCACATGATGATATTTAATGTACATGAAAATATTCTTTGTGAATGACAATAGGCAATACAATAAATGACATAATAGAACACTAAGCAATCTAAAACGAAAAAAATGCTAAACCTCATATAAGAACCCTACAACAAATGTAACAAATATTTTTGGATGAAATTTCGTCAGGTTTTAATATGAGCACTCTAGAATTTTACAAAATTCAAAAGTGCTATCAATACATAGAGTTCAAATTCATAACATCCACCTTCTAATATGAACTAACTTCACATTGTTTCATATTGCCTATTTGCATCTCTTATTGCACCCTATAAAAAAAAATCTCCTACTCTGCACTCTATCAATAGTCATTTGTAGTGCACCCTATCAGCTAATTGTTGCATGCATGTGCATGCGACTGCTAGTTTATTATTCAACAAGTTTTACATGAGTCAATTTTACCCAGAATTTTCGTAACTATAAAATCCAAACAAGCTTGGGATTCATTGAAGAATATTTATCAGGGAACATACAAAGTGAAAAAAATAAAACTTTAGATGCTCAGAAGAGACTTTGGAAATCTTATTATGAAATAGTTAGAATCTATATGCAATATTTTCTCACTCGGCTTATGAGTCTAGTCAATCAAATTAGATCCTATGGAGAAATTTTGGTAGATCAAAAGATTGTGGAAAAAATCATGAGATGTTTCCCTACCAAATTTGATCTTCTAGTAGTAGCTATTGAAGATTCAAAAGATTTAAGGCTTCTCTCTATAAATGAGGTTATGGGGTCTCTTCAAACCCATGAGCAAGATTAAATAATTCTACTAAAAAATCAGTTGAACGGGCCTTCCAAACTAAGATAAATATCTTAAAGAAAAAAGAAAAATGGTTAGAAGAGACATCTCATAAGAATACCAGTAAGTTTAGAGGAAGAGGAAGAAACAATAATTTCATTAGAGGCACTAGTACTGGGAAAAGTAAGAATTATTTTGGAGGAATAAACTCAAGTGATGGTAAAAAAACAACCCAAGTTATGATAAATCATGTATATAATGCCACTATTGCAATAAGTTTGGGAATTATGAACGAGATTGTTGGAAAAGAATAAACATGTAGATTTTTTTGAAGAAAAGGAAGAATAGTCAGATATTGACCTATTTCTTCCTTGCAATTCAGAAAGGAAGGCTTAGAAAATGTATGTATTTTGGATAGTGGTTGTAGTAGCAACATGACAAGAAATACAAAATATTTTTAAAAATATGTAGGATTCTTTTAGAACACATGTGATACTTGGTGGTGATAAGGAAGTTGAAGTTATATGAAAGGGAACTATTGTAGTCAAAGAAAAATAGGGTCACAAAAGGTATATATGTGGTGTTTTATATGTTCTTGGGTTAGCACATAACTTGTTGAGCATATGACAACTTGTTGAAAATGGATATTGAACAACATTTGACAATATTGAATGTGTCTTTTGTGATAAGAAGAAAAATAATAAAATAGTGACAAAGGCTGGTATGTTGAAGAATAAAATTTTCTACAAGTTGTCCTATGCTCAACAAGTTATGTGCTAACCAAGGAATATACAAAACATCACATATATACTTTTTCTAACCCTATTTTTCTTTAATGAAGTGTACCATACAAAAAAGGCAACTTGCTTGATTTGGGGAACAATTAATGATAAATTGAACTTAATGAGGCCTTGACTTGGTGTTGTGAGATGTTTTTCACATCCACACCAAGCCTTGGACCCTTTCAAATGCATTTAATGATGTCTTGTAAAGGTGTTGTAAAGTTTTGTAAAATACTTTCATGCTTTTCTAGACTTAATGAACCCATCTTCCCTTAATTGAACATTATAAAATGTACTTAACTAGAGCTTCACATTATGCTATAGAAAAAAGTATCCTTTTCTTGACATGGGATAAATTCATGATAAATTGGACTTAATAAGGTCATAATCTAGTGTTGTGAGGCATTTTATGCATCCACATTAGGTCTTGGACCCTTGCAAATCAAATAACATTCTATTAATGACATCTTGTAAAGGAGTTGTAAAGTCTTGTAAAGGACTTTCATGCTTTTCTAGACTTAATTAACTTACTTCTCCCTAATTCAACATTATAAAATGTGTTTAATTGCATCTTCACATCAATCTTGAAGATTTGTAAAAAAAAACTTAATGATAAACTAGTGTTGTAATGTGTCTTGCACATTCAAATTGGTTCTTGTTCCTTTTTAGGCTATGTGGACCTCATTTTAGTGTTGAAAAGTGTATTTAATGACACTTTCACATTGAATTTTGTGTCCCATGCCCCAATTTACTTTTACATCATGAACAATAGGCCCTTATTAACCCACATTATGCATCCTAAGGCTTAAATTGATCAAATACCTGACAAGGTTGCATTTTAGACCTTATTTACTTATCTCTTGGCATTTGAGCTATCAAAATAGCCCTTTTGGGACCCATTCACCATGTGTGGTGAATGAGTCCCATTTGGATCAATTTTGACCTTCAAGCGGGGAAAAAAAGTGAAATTTGATTTTAATTTTGCTTCATGTTGGCCTGTGATGAGGTATTAATGAGTAAAATAGGTGAATTTCCTATAAAATCACCTCTCTAAACTCATTATTACATCCATTAACTTAATTCACACATATTATTCATTATTCATCCATCAATCTTTCATCTCAAATCAAGCAACTTAGGGTTTTTACATTGCTATTCATCAAGAAAGCTTCTAAGGACATTCAAGGGATAAATATTCATCCATTGCTATAGAATTTCATGATAAAATCATCATGACAAGGTAATAAACTCCATTTTTGCATGTTTCATTACTTTATTCCATCATATTGGTTTAATTACCTAAAAGGGGTTTGACCAAGGCAAACCCCTATATCCTAACCCTCAATACTTTTTACCCTTTGCGTGTGTTTGTGTATGCATATTTGTCAAATGGAAAGGTGACAAAAGGTGTACATGTCCTATCAAAGTCATTCAAGGTGTCTCAAGCCCTATTTCAAGCTTGGAGAGAGTCTATAGGTTGAGTTTTGTAGATTTAGATACAAGGAATCTTCAAAAACAAAATTGTAGATCATAAGCCACATAATCCTATCCTGAATTCTTTGTTTTCTAGAAAAGGACTCATTCACCATTGATTGTGAATTATTTCCATTTCTAGGCTTGAACAGTGATTTCTGTAGGTTTGGATACCCAATTCCCCGAAACTAGTTTTGACACTTTCTGGAAAAAACATAACTCATTCGCCTAGGATGGAGAATCAATCCCAGTGAGCATTTCTAATGTCTTCTACAAGTTTTCATAGCCTCATTTCAGCCTCTTCCAATTTCTAGGTACATACCTCCAATTGGGTTACTTTCTATTACAGTTTGTTTGCATTTCTTGACAAATAGTTAAATACACATTGTGCTTACCAACACTTTTATATTAGTTTATAATTAAATTCCATAGTCTGCATTTTCATTAATTTTTCAACATTTAAAAACATGCACACACAGTTCACACCCCTTTTTCCATTTCTTCTAATGAGAACAAAAGCATTTTTGGCCCACCTTTCTCCTTCTAGGTGAAAAACCCTAGGAGTGATAGAAAGCAAGTAGGTGCCAAAAATCTATCTTCCATTTTGGTGAACCTAATTTTCAAATGCTCTCTTATCTTAGTTGGATTCCTTTTAGCATCATAGATTTAGCTTACATTATGGTTTGCATGATTCATTTGTATGGTAGGTGTTAAATTTTGCATTCCTAAAAAGTCCATTTAGGTTGCATTTTTGGCATTTCATTTCATGTAAATTTTCTAAAATTCTACATTTTTAATTAGGCCTTGCTATTAGCATTTTAAAACCATAAACGTTAGTCCAAACTTTTTTAAAAATCCAAAAAAAATCAATACTAGGACTCATTTGCCACCCTGGGCGAATCAGTCCCTTCTGACCCATGAAACAACATTTTACAGAACTCAAAAATCTATTTTTAGACTCCTATTTGGTGCCTTAACCTACCTATATTGGTTAATTGCATTTTTGTAATATGTATTTCACTAGATCTCACTTCACACAACTCATTTTGTGCATTGTTAAACTTTCACTTTTGCATTCACAACATTTAATCTTTTAGATTAGTGCATAGTGTAATAAAAAAACTACTTTGTTTGAAATCTGAAAAATTGCATTTCATCATATATTGCATCATTAGAAATAGATATTACTTACATTTATGGCATTTACACTTTTTCAATCTTCATTTTTTGCATTAGTTTAGAGCTCATTTAGATCAACTTCATTACACAATGCAAACCAACAAACACAAACATCAAAATAATCAATTACAACAAACATAACATCCAAGCCCTTTAGTAGTGATGATTTTCGAATGTTAGATGAAACCTTAGATGACTTCCGCTCTTCTAAATCATCCAATAAATCTTTTCCCCAAAAGGATGCAAGCATCGATAATCATGATAATCATCATTGTTCTTCTCCTAATATCTCTCCCATTGGTGATGAAGGTATCTTGATGAAAGAAGACACAATCATCAATGATCATGAAAGTATTCCTTGTATTCCTTCTCCCACTTACAAAACTATTATGACACACAAAGATGAAATCATTTCCCCTACCTTATCGACTCATTCATCTCCCAACACCTCCCCTAATGGTGAATACAATTGTGAATGATCATGACCAACACATTTGTGTGGAGGATATGAATAAGAGCTATGAAAATCCTACCTCCCCTAATCAAGAAGACATTCTAGGACATGAAGATGTATGTGTAGATAATCATGACAATCAACCATTCTCTTCTCCTAATATCTTCTCTACACATGAAGAAGAGAGTTTAGTGTTAGAAGATATGATTGGTGAAACTCCTGAAACACTTATTCCTTCATTCCCTACTATCTCTCCCATTTGGGAAGCTCTTTTTTAACAAAAAATTCCAATCATTAGTAACCATGAAACTCCTAGTTATCCTTCTATTGATGCCTCTCCTATGAATGATGAAGCTATCTTGCCAAATCCAATTATGACATGTGATGAACATATTAGCTCTCCTCATAGGGTTGATATTATGGCACATAAGAATGATACCTTAGCAAACATAGACAACAAATTAAAGCCTTCCTCTTGTATCACCACTAGTAATAATCCAACCATTAATCCTCCTCCTATGTGTGCTGAAGTTATTTTGGAGACACCTAAGAATCCTCTCATACTTTACCCACCATTACACAACCCACAAACTCATGATACACCCAACTTCATTCTTCCAAATCATGGTCTTCATGATTGTCCTTTCATAGAAATCAACCCATCCAACAAATCTTCACTCAACATCCATACTAACACCAACCATTCTGCCAAGAAACCTTTAACCCTTGTACATCCTCAATCGATACATAAATAACATTAGTTGGTACTCCTTGCCATGTAATAGTTGTAGGATCATAGCATTCTCACTATTACATGTTTCAAATCCCTTGCAAGGGGAAACATAATATCATCCATTCTAGGTTCACCATTGTCCTACACTAAGTGGGGGTAAGGGATTCAATAGCCTTATCCCTATATGTCACTTGTCGTTGGGGTATGTGCAGGATCATGATGGGCCAAAAAGTGGCGATATGCTAGGTTTTTGTAGGGTATGTGACTGACAACTTTTATTTTACCCAAATTTGATGAAATAAAAATGGTTTTTAAAGGAGATTCTCAGCTTTCCACCAATATAAATTATACTTTACTTTGAATTGAATAAATAATTATTATTTATTTTCTATTTAAATTACAACTAAAGTCCTAATTGATAGGCTGATTGAAAAACATCTATAGATTTCAAACAGTATCACATTTTTTGAATCTAAAACATGTTTCACATTCTATTATTCACATACTATAGGATTAAAAAAAAAGAAATGAATTTCATGAAGTTTTGACCAAGTTAATGTGGTTAGACATACAAGCTTTTTTATTTTTTAAAAGTTGTAATAAAAAATTCATAATTAATTATTTACTTGGAAAAAAATTACAAAAAAATATGCATCACATCGGGACATGAGTCCCCTACTTATATATAAAATAAATTATAAAAAAATATTATCATTTTATTGTGGTTAGGGTTGTCAGACAAACACCTACTTATTTTTCCCTGAAATTTAAGTACGACTGCATTGAAATTTCAAATTTTCACCAAATAGATTTTTTGGTTTTAAATAAACCTAGTAGTTTAGAAACTACATTCAATTTTCTACAAATTATATTCTTGCATATTTTTGAAATAATATAGATAACTTATTGAATTTTTTACGTCAAGTTGCCTAACTCTGATTTTTCTGAATTTTTTGCCACTTAAGGGCCTATTTTTTCCATGATGATCCTGCACATACCTGTTGTCTCTTTTGACTAATCATTAAACTTTCATGAATGTATAAGAGCAACCTTGAGATGTGGATGACATGTATTAAGATTGAATCGCTTGTGACATACTCTCTTTCTTCATGGCATAGGTTATCAAAAACATATGACTTGGCATAGGGCTTTTCGAAGAAGCTCTCATGTTCTTCTCTTCTACTTTAAAGAAATTTCTCATAGCAATGGTGTTAGAAACCGCTTTAAAGTGGGGGGCATACAATACCATAATTCATGTGTATTCTTTGTTCGTAGTGTAGCCTTGTCATTTATGTGATTCATTCATCACTTTGTGGATGACATTGGGTGTGATGTCCTTCATAAGTGTGATCTATCTCAGCATATTACATTCCTCTTGGTGGCCTGATGTGATGCACTGCATCCCCTAAGTTGTGAATATACTATTCTTTGATTGGGGTATGTGCAGGATCATGGTATGCCAAAAAGTGGCAATGGAGAAAAAATTAGGTGTTTCATCGACTCAAAAACGCGAAAATGCCGAGTTGACTTTATGTGGCTTGGGTGTCAGTACACACTACCGAAGTAAAGCCCAAACCTAGATTTCCATATCGGATATCTGATTTGGATCGGATATCCGATCCAAATATCTGATTTGCGACACACGTATATATTTCATTTCGGCCTGATTAAAACTCATTTCACATTTGTTTAACTGCAGGCGCATAGTGAAAACTTCATTCCACAAATCAGATATCCAATTTTGAGTAAATCCATCTTCAAAAGGTTAGATTCTTGGTTTTTCTTTGCTCTAATCAAATTTTCAATTAGATTTGTGTAATTTTAGTTAATTTTTTATAGATTTTTTTCAAAATAGGGTTTTTGATAGATTTTTTATGAAAAAATTGAGTTTAGTATGGATTTTGATGAAAATTGAATGTTTGTAATGGATTTTGAGGGTATGTGCAGGATCATGGTGCGCCAAAAAGTGGCAATATTATGGGGGTATGTGGCTGATGACTTTTTTTTCACCCAAAATTAATGAAACAAAAAGGGTTTTTAGAGGAGATTCTCAGCTTTCCAAAAATATAAATTATGATTTAATTTGAATTTAATAAATAATTATTATTCATTTTCTATTAGA
>VDFB02200506.1:72134-105743 GCA_007258455.2 Sequoia sempervirens
AGGGAGAGGGGGAGAGAGATAATATTTAAATATCTTATATATTAGTAATATATATATATATATATATTAACTAAAATATAGAAATAATATTTAAATATATTAGACATAATAATATAATATATTATATATTATATAGTTTTGTAAGAGATTTTATATTAAATTATAAATAATATTGTATATTCTAAAATAGATATATTAACATAAACTATAAACTATAAACTATTTAAAAATCATATATAAACCAAATCGTATATTCTAAACTAAATATATTAAAATACACTATAAACTACAAACGAGATATATTTCATATGTTAAATCATATGTTATAAAGTCTTGACATTTTTAAAATGCTATGTAAACAGATCGGATATTGGATATATATCGGATATCCGATTCAAATCATATATCCGATTTAAATATGATATCTGATATGTCTGAAACAAAATTCATTACCTAGGGAATAGGCTCGGGTTTGCTTTGGTATTTGGTTAGGAGATTCCAATCCTAAAAAGTCAACACAAAAAGCGTGTTTAACAGCTTACCTTATTTTTCCGAACTTCGCCCATGTGGCTGATGACTTTATTTTTAGCCAAAATTCATAAAATGAAAAGGGTTTGTAGAGGAGATTCTCAGCGTTTTGCCAATATAAATGATGCTTTATTTTGAATTTAATAGATTATTATTATTCATTTTCTATTAGAATTATGACTAAAGTCTTGATTGATAGGCTGATTGTAAAACATCTATAACTTTCAAACGGTATCATATTTTGTGAATCTGAAACATGCATCACATTCTATGCTTCACATACTATAGGATTAAAAAAATTAAAATTGAATTTCATGATGTTTTGACCAAGTTAAGGTGGTCAGACATACGAGTTTTTATATTTTTAAAAAGTTGTAATAAAAAATTCATAATTAATTATTTACTTGGAAAAAAATTACAAAAAAATATGTGTCATGCATCCATACATGAGTCCTCTACTTATATCTAAAATCTCATTAAAAAATATTATCATTTTATTATGGTTAGGGTGGTCAAACAGACACCTACTTCTTTATTTTTCCCCGGAAATTTAAGTAATAATCGCGATTGAAATTTCAAATTTTCACCAAATAGATTTTAAAAAAAAATAAAATAAACATAAGAGTTTAGAACCATATCCAATTTTCCACAGTTCTATTCTACATGTTTTAGGCCAATAAAGATAACTTTTCTAAATTTTAATTAAGTTGCTAACTCGATTTTATGAATTTTCATTGTTAATTTAAGGGCCCTCGCTTGGCCCATCATGATCCTGCACATACCCATTGGTCCTCTATTGGAGACATTAGACACAATGTTCCCCTAAGTGACTGACCTTGCATGAACTGAACAAGACTCCTTTGAACATCTTTTACATTTTACACCTTTATGTTTTGCATTTTTACATTTTTGCACCTTTTTCCCACCTTGCATAATGTAACTTGCATGCCTGTGGTACCTTTTCTTTTTGTTCATGAGCATTTCTTGTGGAACCTTGTTAAAGTTATCAGGAGGTATAAATTTGACATGGTTGAGTGGGAAGCCCACCTAGCAACATGACTTTTCCCCATATCCACCTTTTTGTTTGTGAGTGCATACGAACTAGTGTATGTATCTTACCTTTTTTGGCTATCTCACCCTGCAGACAACTAGTTTTGTGGCCCCAGAGTGAGTACATTTGGGCTTTCTCACCCCACGGACAACTAGTTCTGTCACCCTAGAGTGAGTACGTTTGGGCCTTCTCACCCCACAGACAGCCTGAAGTTTCATGGCCCCAAGGTGAGTACACATTCTCTCTTTCAAACAATCAGCCTAGATCTCATCCACAACTAGCTAGAAAAATGATTGAAGATTGATCCATCCCTTTTCACCCCTTCTTTCTTGCCATTGCATGATTTTGTATCTTGGGGGATTGAATTGGGATCTTTGATCCTGGGGGATTTGTCACCTCCTTTTATCTTTGTCATTCGTTGTCATCTGCATCTGTGTATCAGGACCTCTCTTGAATGTCTACTTTAGTGTGAGTTTGAAGCAAGTTCATCCTATCACTAAAGTGGGGGCTGAATGTGTCATAGAAAAAAGTACCCTTTGCTTGACATGGGATCAATTCATGATAAATTGAACTTAATAAGGTCTTAATCTAGTGTTGTGAGGCATTTTATGTATCCACATTAGGTCTTGGACCCTTGCAAATCAAATAACATTCTTTTAATGACGTCTTGTAAAGGTGTTGTGAGGTCTTGTAAAGGACTTTCACGCTTTTCTAGACTTAATTAACTTACTTCTCCCTAATTCAACATTATAAAATGTGTTAAATTGCATCTTCACATCAATATTGAAGGCTTGTAAAATAAACTTAATGATAAACTAGTGTTGTAATTTGTCTTGCACATTCACATTAGTTCTTGTGCCTTTTTAAGCTATGTGGACCTCATTTTAGTGTTCAAAAGTGTATTTAATCACACTTTCACATTGAATTTTTTGTCCCAAGCCCTAATTGACTTTTACATCATCACTAATAGGCCTCTATTAACCCACATTATGCATCATGAGGCTTAAAGTGATCAAATACCTGACAAGGTTGCATTTTAGACCTTATTTCCTTATCTCTTGGCATCTGAGTTGTCAAAATAGCCCCTGTGGGACCCATTCACCATGCATGGAAAATCAGTCCCATCCAGAAAGAACCCATTTTCTATGTGTGGCGAATGAGTCCCATTTGGCTCAATTTTGACCTTTTAGCACGAAAAAAAAAGTGAAATTTAAGTTTAATTTTGCTTCATGTTGGCCTGTGATGAGGTATTAATGGGAAAAATATGTGAATTTCCTATAAAATTACCTCTCTAAACTCACTTTTACATCCATTAACTTAATTCACACCCATTCTTCATTATTCATCCATCAATATTTCATCTCAAGTCAAGCAACTTAGGATTTTTACATTGCTATTCATCAAGAAAGCTTCTAAGGACATTCGAGGACTAAATCTTCCTCTATTATTGTAGACTTTCAAGATCAAATCATCATGACAAGGTAATAAACTCCATTTTTTCATGTTTCATTACTTTATTTCATCATTTTAGTTTAATTACCTAAAAGGGGTTTGACTAAGGCAAACCCTTATATCCTAACCCTCAATATGTTTTCCCCTTTGCATGTATTTATGTGTGTATATTTTTCAAATGGAAAGGTGAGAAAAGGTGTAGTACATATCCCATCAAAGTCATTCAAGGTGTCTAAAGCCCTATTTCAAGCTTGGAGAGAGTTTATAGGTTGAGTTTTGTAGATTCAGATCCAGGGAATCTTCAGAAACAGAATTGTAGATAATAAGCCATAGAATCTTGTCCAAAATTCTCTATTTTCTAGAAGAGGACTCATTCGCCATTGATGGTGAATCAATTCCATTTCTAGGCTTGAACAGTGATTTCTATAGATTTGGATACCCAATTCCCCAAAACTATTTCTAACACTTTTTGGCAAAACCAAGACTCATTCGCCTAGGATGGCAAATCAGTCTCAGTGATCATTTCTGGTGTCTTCTACAACTGTTGAGAGCCTCATTTCACCCTCTTCCAACTTCTAGGTACATATCTCCAATTGGGTTACTTTATGTTATAGTTTGTTTGCATTTCTTGAAAAATAGTTTGAATACACATTGTGTTTTCCAACACTTTTACATTAGATTAGAATTACATTCCTTAGTCTACATTTTCATTAAGTTTTCAGTATTTAAACACATCTACATAGACACACTTCACACCCCTTTTTCCATTTCTTCTAATGAGAACATAAGCATTTTTGGCCCACCTTTCTCCTTCTAGGTGAAAAACCCTGGGAGTGATAGAAAGCAAGTAGGTTCCAAAAATCTATGTTCCACACATCAATATAGAAGGCTTGTAAAATAACTTAATGATAATCTAGTATTGTAATGTGTCTTACACATTCATATTGGATATTTTTCCTTCCTAGGCTATGTGGACCTCATTTTAGTGTTGTAAAGTGTATTTAATCACACTTTCACATTTAATTATGTGTTCCAATTCCTAATTGACCTTTACATCATCACTAATAGGCCCCTATTACCCCATATTGTGCATCCCGAGGCAATATTTGATGAAATAATTGACAAGGTCACTATATAAAACTTATTTTCTTATCTCCCAACCACCCAACTAGCAAATAGACCCCTCTCTAGGACGAATTCACCGTCTATGGCAAATGAGTCCCTACTAAGTGGGACTGATTTGTGCAAGATGGTGAATAAGTCCCATTTGGCCCATTTTTAACTTGAGTGAGAAAAATTAGGTTTTAAGTTCAAATTTTCTTCATATTGGCCTCAGGGATCCAATTTATGGGTGAATACAGTGAATTGCTTATAAAATCAACCTTCTAATCACTAATTCATAATCTATTAACTCATTCACACATATCTTATCATTCATTCATCATCTATCTTCTCCACAAGTCAAGTAAGCTATGGTTTCATCATTCTAAGTCATCAACATAGCTTCAAAGGACATTCAAGGGAAAATTATTCATGTCTTGCTGCAAAATTTCAATATCAAACATCATGGAAAGGTACTAACTTCATTATTGCATGATTCATTGCATTCTTTCATCATTTTGGTTTAATTACCTAAAAGGGGTTTGACCAAGGCAAACCCCCATGCCCTAACATTCGACATTTCTTCTTCTCTTCTTGTGTGTTTGTAGATTTAGGCATCTTGGAAGCTTGGAAATCAAGTTGTTCAAGTCATCTCTTCATTGGAAATGTCAAAATACCCACAAAAAGTCACTTTCAGGTCTAAACCAAACACTTGGAGAAGTAGAAAATGTAGATTGAAGACTCATGTTTCCACCTTTGAATCTTTAGAAATGAAAAAGTGGACTCATTCTCCATGGGTGGTGAATGAGTTACAATTCCAGGCTAGATTTTAATTTTCTACATTTTTGGATACCCATTTGTCTGAAATGGGCTCCAGAATAGTTTTACAGATCTGGGACTAATTCACCCAAAATGGCGAATGAGTCCCACTAGGCCTAAAAAATTAGGATCAATAGCATTTCAGAAGTCATTTCAAGTCTACATCAAGATCTTGGATGCATACTTTTAGTTTCATCCATTTCTGTTGCAATTTTCATATCACAATGTGTTTTCAAATAACATGCATTTCAATAGTTTTACATTAATAACAATCCATTTTATCAATTAGCTACATCTAGTTCATTGAATTTAGTCATAATTACATCATACATACCTTAGTTTGAGTGAACCACCTAGATTTTGGGTGTGGAATCTATCTCTTTCCATTAGTTGAAAGACCCTAATTAAGGAAAAGAGAGTCATAACATTTCACACTATTAAAATCTATGGTTCATGAAGACACGTTTCATTCTCCACCACCCAAGTATGGTTGACAGTTAATATATTTGCTATCCTTTTTTCATCAAAATGTTTAATGTATATGAGGGATGTACACATGGTGTTTTTAAGACATTTTTGACACTTGTAATGTTTAAGACATTTGTTAATACCTTCTCTTCAAAATTTCCACGTAGCTACACATAGGAAAGGCCTTTACATTATTGAATATACATTTTGTTTTTTGTATTGTTCATTTTTGTGCTTCTTCTCTATGCAAGTCTTATGTACAAAGGCTATCCAAATGTCACCAAAAATGTTGTTCCTTTAAAAGTATCACTTCACTGGTCAAAATTTTCAGCTCTGTACCAATTCTTCTGATCAATTAAATAATGTAATATAATGTAAGTGTTATTAGTTTTATTTTTCAGTTTGTTATGCAAATATATTTGGTAAATGTGGGTTTCAAGATAAATGGTTTGTTATCATATTGTTATAAAACTCATTGTGAACAATGTTGTTGCAAGTATGAGCTAGTCTAGTGGTATTGTCATTAATGTTGTCATTGATGTCAACACAGTTCAGTATGTTGCAGATTGTACATGTATAGATGATATGTTGCTAAAATGTTGTGAGTACATGGACCTATCTTTATGTCGTTGCAGATGTGTTGTGTTGATAAGTTTCCAAGTGCTTTTGAGAAAATTAATAAAGAAGTCAGAGTGATGAATATGTTCATAATGTGGTCCGATATGAGCTTTGCATTTCTCCTATGTTGATCCTATGCTTGTCTAGATCTAAAGATTTGGTAATGGTGATCTTTTAGTGATATATCCTAAGTTTTAGCTTTTGGTGTGATAACACATGAAAGTTATGTTCACTAGTGTGTGAATTGTTCTAACAAAGTTGATCTTCTGTGGACTGAGAGAAATGTTTCTTCTCCATAATCCGCTATTTTGTTTCAGATCTTGCAGATCTAGGATATGTCTTGAGATGGTACTCTCTAGGTTTTGGCAAAGAAGGTTGAAGTTTGGTGATCTGGAAGTCATGTTTTAGTGTTTCAATATGAGTTGGCACAGTCCGAATGGACTAGTGAAAGGTGTTCAGAGTTTAAAGAATATTGCATTTGTTGTGGGTGTATCTGAAGAAATCTAAGATGTATTCTCATGCATAATGAAGCATGTTGTGGAGTTTGTGTGTCATCTTCTTATTGGGAAACATGTACATCAATGTTGATTTTTGTTTTTAATTAGGTTTGGACGACCTGATGTTTACACTTCATTCAAAGAATAAAATTAAATTGAGGAAGCATGTGGTTAATCTAAGACAATTTTTTTGGTCTTGGCTAAATATTTTATTGGTTGACTCTCATTCCTTTCCACCATGGGAGTGTTGAGTTGCTGACCTAATTTGAATTTATGAAATGAGTTATTTGTGGCCGACATTGGAGAAAGTTTCTAAGGTTGAGGCTGGTATAAAAGCAAGTCGAATTGTAAAGAACTGTATGACAGTGTGATGCAAAGTAACAAAAGTGAGCCACAAATCATAATAGTAGAAGTGTGTGTGTGTGTGAGTGAGTTGAGAAAAGAGTACTTCACTATCTTGGATTCCTAAAGGTAGTGAGCTAAAGGTTTCTGCAATGCTTATTCAAAGCTACAAATGTGTGTTAATTACTATGGTGGATCTTTTGTTCTCTTTTGTATTTGTAGACAATGAGCCTCCCTATTGGACAGTGAGTCCTTTCTATAGGTAGTGAGCCTTTGTACTTGGACAGTGAGATGTCTTCTGGGTAGTGAGCCCTTGGCAGTGAACCTTTGTATTCAATTTTATAATATCTTTATATTGTTAGTTAACCATCACTGTGGTTTTTCCCTTATTGGGTTTTACACATAAAAATCTAGTGTTCATTGTGTTGATTTACTTTCCATTACTTGTGTTTCATGCTCTTAATTAATAACATAATAGAGTGGTTGTGGAATTGATAAGTGTTTTCTTAAGTTTAAATTTTTTGACAACTAATTCACCCCCCTCTCAATTGTCCTATGTCTATTTAACAATTGGTATCAGAGCCTTGGTTCCTTGTTGTAGAGCTTAACCACTTAAGGAAGATCCGATGGTGCATAAGTTTGTGATCTCTATGTTTGATGGAACTAACTACAATGATTGAAAGGGATAGATGAAAGGGTATATTATTTGTCTTGGTTTCAAAGCCTAGAAGGCTGTTGAGACAAAGTTTACACCCCCGTCTGGTGGTCTTACTACTATAGATGAGATTTCTGCTTATGAATAAAATGAGAAGCCAAAGTATGCTATTTGTAGTGGCTTATTTAAAAATGAGCGAGCTAAGTTTCTTTCTTTGGATACTGCATATGAAGTCTGGAAGAAGTTGGAAGACATGTATGAAGGAAATGAAAGAGTGAAATTGACAAAGAAGCTGATGACAAAGTGCAGATTTGTAAATTTGAAAATGGAAGAAGGTGAAGAATTTACAAGATTCTTTTAGAGGGTTGAACTAACTACAAATGAAGTTAGAAATCAAGGAGGAAAATTATTAGCTAAAGATATAATTGAGAAGATCCCGATCACCCTATTAGACTATTTCAGTAATAAGATCTCAGTTATTGAAGAAATGTATGGTCCTAAGAAGTACACTTTAGAACAATTTTTCGACACCTTACGAGCATTTGGGATGAGAAAGTTCTAGAAAGAAAACAAAATTTAAGGAAATGAAGATTGAAGATGAACCATATAGTGATGGTGATGATGAGTTGGAAGGAAACTTCACCAGGAAGTTGAATAAAGGTATCAGAAAGTATAAAGGTATGTTTCCCTTTAATTGTTTTAGTTGTGCTAATATTGGTCATTATGCTTCAATATGTCCAAATAAAGCTATCCATAAGAAGAACAAGGATTGTAAGGATAAGGATAGAAAGGATAAGAAATATAAGAACTTGTACTATGTTAAAGAAGAAGCATGAATTTTTGATGATGAATCTGAGAATGAGGTTGATGATAGTGAATGTTTATTCTTAGCTTTGGAAAGTAAATCTATATCCACTAACCCTAGAAAATGTGTAAACAAGAAGGCCCTAGAGAATAAGAGGAATAGGATGGAAGGTACTTTGGTTACTGCTTTTCATGCAAGATAGGATGAAGACTACTGATTAATTGATAGTGGATGTTCTAATCACATGACTAGAGAAATATGATGGTGGTTTAGTTATGTTTGGTAATGATTCAGGAGCTAAGATTTGTAGGAAAGGTTCAATTAGTTTTGATGGAGTGCACAGTACTGATCATGTATATTATGTGAAGGGTTTGAGGGATAACCTTTTGAGTGTTGGTCAGATGTGTAGCAATGGTTTTAAATTTGTGTTTTACAATAATACCTGTGAAATTAGAAAAGGATCTAGAAATGGAGATATGTTTGTTGTTGGAAGAACTCATGGAAAAATCTATTAGCTTAAGGGAGTTGATGGTCAATGCCTTGTATCTCAATTTAGTGAAAGTTGGTTATGGAACCAAAGAATGGGACATGCAAATTTTGATAACTTGGTCAAAATTAGTTCAAAGGAGATTGTTCAATGGTTGCCCAAAATCACAAGACCTGCTAATTCTATTTGTAGAAGTTTTCAATTGGGGAAACAAACAAGATGCAACTTCAAGGGAAAATATATTTCTACTACCAGAATGTTAGAGTTAGTTCATACTAATCTCTATGGTCCAACTAGAACTAGAAGCCTAAATGGTAACAGGTATTTCATGCTGCTTATTGATGATTATGCTCGAATGACATGGGTTGCTTTTCTTAGAGAAAATAATTAGGGTCTGGATAGGTTTAAGGTATTCAAATAAAGTGTTTGAGATTTGATAGAGGTGGAGAATTCACTTCTGATGAATTTAATGCATTATGTGAACAACATGGCATAAATAGACAATTTTCTGCTCTGAGAACCCCTCAACATAATGGAGTAGTTGAAAGGAAAAATAGGATAATACAGGAAGCTGATAGAATCATGATGAAAGAACCAAATGTACCAGATGCGTACTAGAGAGAGGTGATACACACTACTATTTATGTTCTTAATAGAGTTTAGATTAGATACAACAACACAAAGACTCCTTTTGAGTTATGGACTGGTAAGACTCATAAGTTTGTACAGAAGAATCATCTGGAGGAATAGATAATTGGAGATAAAAGTGAAGCATATGAAGATGAGAGTTGGATGAGATATATGAAAGAAGAGTTGTAGCAAATAGAAAAGAATTAGACATGGGAACTAGTCCCTAGGCCTGTGAATAAAAATGTGATTGGCTCAAAATGGGTGTTCTGGAATAAGCTAAATGAAAGTGGAGAAGTTGTAAGGAATAATGAATGACTTGTATGCAAGGGATATTCACAAGTTGAAGGTATAGATTTTGAAGAGACATTTTCCCCTATGGCTAGAATGGAAGCTTTTATGATGCTTTTGGAAATTTCTTCCCACAAGGACTTCAAAGTGTATCAGCTGGATGTTAAGTTAGCATTTCTGAATGGTGAATTGAAGGAAGAAGTGTACATGGAACAACTTGAATGGTTTTAGTTATCTGACAAACCAAACATGGTTTGTAAGTTGAAGAAGGCATTGTATGAACTGAAGCAAGCTCCCAAAGCTTGGTATGCAAGATTGGACAGATACCTGAAAATGCAAGGATTCGGCAAAGGCTCTGCTAACAACAATCTTTACTTCAAAGTGTAAGGTAACAAAATGTTGATAGTAGTTGTATATGTTGATGATATCATTTTTGGTGGAAATGAAGGCATGTGTAAAAAGTTTGCTGAAGAGATGTAAAAAGAATTTGAGATGTCTATGATTGGCAAATTGAATTTATTCCTTATTCTACAAGTGAATTGAACTGATAAATGAATATTCATTTCACAGTCTAAGTATGTAAAAGAGCTATTGGAGAAGCTTGGGATGGATGATTACAAACCAGTTTGTACTCTTATGGTAACCAGATGTAAACTGAGCAAAGATGATGAATCTACTAAGAGTGATCAGAGCAAATACAGATCTATGATTGGCAGACTATTGTATCTTACTGCTACTAAACCAGATATTATGCATGTAATATGTTTAGTTGCCAAATTCCAAGTAGATCCTAAAGAAGCACATATTGCAACTGTAAAGAGGATATTTAAATATCATAAATGTACACCAAATTATGGATTATGGTATCCTAAGCATGATGATTTCACCCAGAGTGCTTATATTGATGCAGATTGGGTCAGATGTGTAGATGACCAAAAGAGTACTAGTGGTGGTACTTTCTTTCTTGGTAGAAGATTAGTTTCATGGTTGAGTAAAAAGAAAGACTCAGTTTCTTTATCCACTGTAGAGGCAGAATATATTGTTGTAGCATCCTGCTGCACACAAGTTTTGTGGATGCACCAAACTCTGAAAAACATTAGAGTGATATGTGATGAGCTTATTTCTATTTTTTGTGACAACACTGGTAATAAAAATTTCAAAGAACCTAGTTATGCATTCAAGAACAAAACACATATCTATCAAATATCATTTCCTAAGAGAAAAAGTGCTAGAGAATGAAGTCAGATTGGAGTATGTGACAATAAAGGAATAAATTGCAGACATATTTACTAAGGCTCTTCCGAAGAATACTTTTGAGCATCTTAGGGAGAGGTTGGGGGTCATTGGCCCTCTGAACTAAGTGCACATGAAGGTGCATCGATCTACTGAACTCATGAATTATTTATTTATCTGGACTGGTAAACAGGTCTACTCTGTAGGGGGAGTACAAAAGGTTTTCATTGTTGCAGTATGAGTGTACTCTTAAGGGGAGTGATCAGAGTTGTTGGTCTTTTCCATTGATGTCAAATGGGAAGAGAAAGTCATGTGAAAAAAAGTTGCAGAGGAAGAGAATGTGTTCTCCCAGGATATTGTGAAGGATTTTGTCTTTGATAGTTTTTCACATCATGTGTTTCCATCAATGACAAAGGGGAAGATTATTGCAAGTATGAGCTAGTCTGATGGTGTTGTCATTAATGTTCATTGATGTCAACACAATTTAGTATGTTGCAGATTGTACATGTATAGCTGAGATGTTGCTGAAATGTTGTGGGTACATGGAGCTATCTTTATGTCATTGCAAATGTGCTATGTTGATGAGTTTCTAAGTGCTTTTCAGAAAATTAATAAAGAAGAGAAGTTAGAGTGATGAATGTGTTCAAAATGTGCTCCACATTTCTCCTGTATTGATCCTATGCTTGTGTGGATCTGAAGATTTGATAATGGTGATCTTGTGGTGATATATCCTAAGTTTTAGCTTCTAGTGTGATAGTACATGAAAGTTGCATTCACCAGTGTGTGAATTGTTCTGATAGAGTTGATCTTTTGTGGAATGAGAGAAATGTTTGTGCTCCATAGTCCTCCGCTACTTTGTTTCAGATCTTGTGGATCTGGGATATGTCTTGATTTCTAGGTTTTGGCAAAGAAGGTTGAAGTTTGGTGATCTAGAAGTCATGTTTTAGTGTTTTAGTATGAGTTTGCACAGTCTGGATGGACTGGTGAAAGGTGTTCAGAGTTTAAACCATATTGCATTTTTTGCAGATGTATTTGAAGAAATCTAAGATGTATTCTCATGCATAATGAAGCATGTTTTGTAGTTTTTGGGTCATCTTCTTGTTGGGAAGCATGTACACCGATGTTCATTCATGTTTTTTATTAGGTTTGGCCAACCTGGTGTTTACACTTCAATCAAAGAATTAAATTAAATTAAGAAAGCACGTGGTTGATCCGAGACATTATTTTTGGTCTTGGTTAAATTTTTTATTGGTCCACTCTCATTCCTTTCCACTGTGGGAATGTTGAGTTGCCAATCTAATTTGAATTTATGAAATAAGGTATTTGTGGCCAACCTTGGAGAAAGCTCCTAAGGTTGAGGATGGTATAAAAGCAAGTCAAATTGTGAAGAATTGTATGATAGTGTGATCTAAAGTGACAAAAGTGAGCCACAAATCATGAGAGTAGAAGTGTGTGTGTGTGTGAGTGAGTTGAGATAGTAGTACTTCATTGTGTTGGATTCCTAAAGGCAGTGAGCTAAAGGTTTTAGCAATCCTTATTGAAAGTTGCGGATGTGTGTTAATTGTTGTGGTGGATCTTTTGTTCTCTTTTGTATCTATAGGTAGTGAGCCTTTGTACTTGGACAATGAGTCCTCTTCTGGGCAGTGAGCCTCTATATTCAATTTTATAATCTCTTTAGATTCTGACTTAACCCTCACCATGGTTTCCCCTTATTGGGTTTTCCACATAAAAGTCTAGTGTTCATTCTATTGATTTACTTTCTGTTACTTGTGTTTCATGCTCTTACTTAATAATACAATAGTGTGGTTGTGTAATTGATAAGTGTTGTCTTAAGTTTGAAATTTTTGATAACTGATTCACCCCCCTCTTAGTTGTCCTGTTCCTATTTAACAAATGTAATACATGTTTTAATGTTTTGTAAAGAATACAAATTTGTCATTGTTGTAGCAATGTGATGCCCCTAGTTCTGTTCTACATATTATAAAACCCATTGTGTTGTTTTGAAATGTTTGTTCTTGAAATTTTATGACCCCTCACTTGTGTGAGGGCCAAGGGCATCACCAAAAAATTAATTAAGTGGCTTTAATCTCAACAAAGAAGTGAAAATTTTGTAAGGAGAATTACATCTTGGGAAAGGAATATGGTAGACAATGCTTCAAGTTTAACTTAGCCTAAAATACCTTTGTTTTTGATAAAGGAAAAAATGGGTTTTACAGGGACCCAAAACCACAAAGTTAGAAATTAGAAGTTAGAAATTAGAAATTCAACAAACTTAGAAATTTAGAAATTCAACAAACTTAGGTGGGTTTATTCTCAACAGAGAAGTGAAAATTTTGTGAGGAGAATTGCAGTCTGGGAAGAAAATATGGCAGCCGATGGTTCAAGTTTAACCTAGCCTCAAATACTTGTGTTTAAAGGAGAAAATGATGATTTATGGAGTATAAAAATGAAAACCAACAAGTGGTATCAGGGTTGGCATAGATATTTTTTTGTTTTAAGTCATCTATTAAAATTATTCTTAGCCATACTGCTTGGCAAGAAACTCAAGTTGCAATAATGTACTTAGCTTCAGTTGAGGATAAAGAGACTGAAGACTACTTTTTTGAAGACCAAGAAATGACACCTGAACCCAAAAAGAATATAAAAAATTGAAGTTCTTTCTCTATCATCTATAGAACCAACCCAATCACTATTTGTAAATATAATTAAACCAAAATCATTTACGGGAGCATACCGAATGCCAAAATTACTTGTACCTCGAACATATCTTATATTATTTGCATTGCACAAAAGGACATCTTATTTGGATTTTGCATGAACCTTGAAAGAAAAATAACGACAAACCTGATATTTGGTCTAGTAGTTGTTAAATATGTAAGGCTACCAAGTAGACTCATGTACAATGTTGCATCTACTTTTTCAATTGAAACAATTTTTTCATTCATGGCTTTAATCCACACTTTCTGTTTTATTGCATCCTCACATTGCCTTGGTTCAACTTGAATGTGAGATAATTTGAAGATGCAATAAAACAAGAAGTGTGGATTAAAGTCATGAATGAAGAAATTGCTTCAATTGAAAAAGTAGATGCAACATCGTAAATTGGTAGCCTTATATATTTAAGAGCTACTAGACCAGATATAACACGTTCACTCTTCCTACAACCGGCTAAACCAATTTAGTATACGCGTGGAAAGAAGGTGCTAATAACAATATTGGATGGACCGTTTTGAATAACAATTGAATGAGTGTTAATAAGACAAGGAGGTCGCATCATTTGAAGTTAGAAGGAAGGACGTTTCGAATAACAATTGAATGAATGGATAAGTAGGAGGTATTTTCCACAAGTCAAATTATGATATTGCTATCGATTCAACCGTGTAGTTTCGAGTCAAACTCTATTGACCCATGTTTCATGAGTAGTGGTTCAACAAGAACCCATCTCATGATATCAATGGTCCACTTAGCACTCATTGCATCTAGGTGATGCACACGAGTGAAGCATTCCGTTCCGAGGTCACCTATCCCAAGATCGCTTGCTCGCCGCTAAGTGAGTTTTCTCCAAGGTTAAGCCCGCTTGAGTTGTTACCCCATTTGCAAAACCTTCAGCAAGTGTTGTGCCTTATGAACCATTCATAATAGAGCCCCTTTAGCTCATCAATTGATAAGTAGGAGGTATTTTTCCACAGCGTGTCAAATTATGATATTGCTATCAGGATTCAACCGTGTAGTTTCGAGTCAAACTCATTGACCCATGTTTGAATCCTGATAGCAATATCATTAATTGAATGAATGTTAATAAGACGAGGAGTTCGCATCATTTGAACTTTGAAGCTGGAAATCACTCGACAAAATTTATGCGAGACGGGGGAAACAATATCGGAAGGACATGAAGGTGCCGTGGCGGAGATGGTCGACGGAAATTTAGTACCGAACCGGGCGGTGGGCTCGGTATTTTTGACACTACCGAGGAGGTCACCTAAGCCTACGACTCTGCCACACGCCGCCTTCGTAGTGCCAAAGCTTGCACCTATCTCTCTGTTTCCTACCCTCTCTATACCCCTCTCATCAAGCCCACTAACGTCGCCAAGTAAAGCATTACCTACCACACCGAATCCACGTCTACTCAGTCTCCTCACCTCTTCAAGTTACCCCACCAAGATCTGTAACCACCCACTTCCTCGTCCAACATCTCGGCAGCCCAATTGATGCTCGTGTCCCTGGGGTATGATAAAGGAAATGTCGTGCCCATCCCCAAGCAGCTTCGAACCGGCGACGCTACTAAAGCTTGTCATGTGAAAGTTGAATTGGACCTCAAGTTGGGCATCCAATGCCATAGCCCAAATTTTGAGCAAGAAGCCACACTCATTTCCATTGCATTCTCTTTGAACGCATTCTCACCCCTCTTGGTGCCTCTTGAATGCCTAGATAGTATATAGATCAATGTAATATATACATAGACATGCATCTCTAATTTAATGTATATATACACATAGTCCAATTTTTACTTGAAGTATATATACTTATACAGTGCAGAACAAATATACATAAGAGTTTGTACTTTTCTTTCATGCTAAGCTAAGTTAACAGAAAACTTTTAGAAGAGAAATCTATGAAGATGGTGCATTTGCGATGGCAGGTCAAAATGTTCATTCTTGTTTTTCATGTCAGCTGCAATTATTCTTGTGATGTCTAAAGAGGAAGAAGGTGAAGAATCCTATATTATTGAGGTTAAAAATTTAATTGAGATCAAGGGGATGGGCACATACCTCACAACTAATATGGTTGACATACAGAGATTGCAATTCACCACAGGAAAATTCACGGCCACCAGTTATTCACTGCCATGGAAAATTAATCACCAAAAATTCATACGATTAATTTTACATGCGGTAAATTATTGACGGTGAATTTTCCATATGCCATATATATATATATATATAATTTTGAATTATTAATTTTATTTATATTTATATATATATATATATATATATATATATATATATATATATATATATATATATATATATATATAATTTGAATTATTAATTATTTTATATTATTGAGATATTATTTTTATTTATTTAATAAAATTATATTTTAAAAATTATTTTAATTTATTTATATTATTAAATTTTTATTTAAAAAATATTTTATTTTATTTTATTTACTTAAAAATTATTTTATAATTTCATCTTTCTATGTTTTAATTTTTGTTAACATTTCAGACAACATATTCCACTTCTTTCTTACCACTCTATTAAATAAAATTCAAATGTTTATTTATTTATTTTTTTTCAAATTTTATTACCAAAATTGTTTTATTTGTAAAACGTAATGACATATAATTTTTTCACCTGACGATTCGTTCAACCTAATTTTTATGAAATGGTAGCGAATATTTAATATCGTTATGCAAAAGCAGAGGCGCCAAATTTTACCAATCAAATAGATGATTATTGCCGGAGCCCACAATCATTTCAACCTTATTTTGGTGAAATGCGTTGTCATTTTTGCGTAAAATTTTAAACAAATGATGAGATTAAATACTGACGTAGATCAATTGACCATTGGTAACAACTAGGCTAGCAGAAGCTAAATCTTTATCTTTTTAAATGCATTCTATATTTTGTTGGATTGTCCTTCCGTTGAACAATTGGTCAGAAAAATAGATTATAGTTGTTCCCATCAATTATGGTTCAAAACGGGGCAGAGGACTTGGTTCAATTTGTTAAAGCATTTTGTTCAGGATGTCTAGTCTCCCCTCCGTCCCCGTGGTACGAGAGGGCGTGTCACACTAGTTTCATTGGTCTTGTGGAAAAAAATTTACGCACATTGCAGTTTATAGGGACATTACCAAATTCCTGCGATTCAAAACAAATCAAATTTACTTTTCTTTCATATCTATAAAAT
The DNA here is from genome assembly GCA_007258455.2 of Sequoia sempervirens. NCBI lineage: Eukaryota > Viridiplantae > Streptophyta > Pinopsida > Cupressales > Cupressaceae > Sequoia > Sequoia sempervirens. The sequence continues at coordinate 89,022 of VDFB02200506.1, forward strand.
TAAAGTGGTAGTGTTTTAAATTTGTTTTCTAGATGAAAGAAGAAATTGTGGTTATTCATAGAAATGGTGTATCGGATAATGATAATATTTATTAATAAAAAGAGATTTAACATGTACTACATCTCACTCTAAACATAATGCGCTATTAGATCATATACATGTTAATAAAATCAATGACCGCCACACAAGAAAAATGAAAATTAAAAAAAGCAAGAAAAATAATAAACTATCACACCAATAAGAATATTTGATCGATGACATTCTGAATGCATATAGGAAGATATGAGATCATGGAACAACATAGGTGACATGGAAAAAATAAACAAAAAATGACACAATAATATATTGACATATGTCCTCAAAAAATTGAACTATTTCAAATGTCAATCATAAACTTCATCCTATAGTTGACACAAGCCAAGAGAAATAATGAGATTTGATATCTCATGATAGATGAGCTACATGATAATCCACATTAGTAGAAGATCAAAAATTTCCATAAAACCTTTCTTAACATCATTATACCACCTAATTGTGAGACCCATAGTTGATGTGAACTATACAAAAATGATCAAGACAAGAGAGGATGTGTCACAAAGATATGCTATGGCTATGGACCAACTAATGAAAAAATATGGAGAATTTGAGAAGCAATAACACTCAAAAAGGATGTGTAGGTTGCACAATCCAAAGAGGACCAATGGTCTATACAGTGACAACAATATAGGAGCTCCCCAAAAGAAGTAGCTTCATTTCCGACTAAAATGAACTCAACCCATTCTCTACATAAATGTTAATCACAATCTTAGACCACCTAGTGGATAGTGTAAAAGATCACAATTCTACACCAATTCTATAACCAAAGTTCAAATAATTATACTCAACCTTAAAATATATAGCATAGGTAATTGTTTCTCTACCTTTTCTAACACTTCATATCATCCATTTTTATTGTTCTTCAAAGCTCCTAAGCTCATAAGATTATATATATACTACCATGACTCGAAATATGAGGCTCAACCATAGAAATGAAATTAAACAATAATAATAGAGATTAGGAGGATGATAAATTAATTTAAAAGGTTCTATTAAGTCATATTCCATATATTGATTGTTTCTTGATGGGTTAAATATAAACCATAGTTTATTTGAAGGACATGCAATTTAGGTATATATTAACATGAGAGAGGATCACATAAAAATAAATCACAATGTACTATACCAAAGTTTGAGAGAAAGATATAATCATAATGAATATATATAATATATAAAAAATTATAGTTACTATTAGATATGAAAATATTAATTAAAAACACTAAAAGAAATATAAGTATGTGTAAGATAGATAAGGATCACTAAGATGTAAATGGAAATAATCTCTCTTTAAGCTTACTTGAGTCTGTTACAATAACATACATATTTAACATGGAATAATTGATGACACTAATTAGGATAGAAAATATGACTACTTACAATAATATATTAAGAAATGTAAGTTTTAAAAAATGATAATGCTTTACTTTATCTTCAATGAATGATCTTATATCTTCAAAGTGTAAATTTTTGCAGTTCTTAAGGTGATGGAAAAAGTAGTAATATGGTATTTATTTTATAATTAAATTATCCTTTTTTATTTATGGATTTTTTAAAACTATGGATAAGTCTTAAGACTAGGTCCAAGTCTACAATCACAAATATACCACTCACATGCAAAATTAATCTAGTAGTTTGTGAAATTCCATCCTTTTGTTTACCTTATCTATCTTAATCCTTTTTACATTTCTCCAAGTCTACAATCACAAATATACCACTCACAAGCAAAATTGATCTAGTAGTTTGTTAAATTCCATCTTTTTGTTTAACTTATCTATCTTAAGCCTTTTTACATTTCTCCATATATGAGAGTTGACAATGTTTATAGATATCTTTGTAGGACTATTATTGTACAAAATGGGGTTATATCCTCCTAGGTCAACATACATAAATGTGTGTAGATGATAAAAAATAACACTTTTCAAAGATGTATTCTTTGATAGGAATACATACACATTGCTAGATTTCTTTTAGTTCCCTAATAAAAGTGTGTAATGGGAGTGATTTGTAAATTTAGCTCTTAAATAATGGATGTCTAGAATGAATACATTGATTTCCTTTTAAACAAGGACATGGTAATAAATCTAGCAAGCTAGTGTTTAGTTACCCCTTGGAAGAAATTTTGTTTTAGGAATGTGCTGAATTTGAACTTCATTTTTAAATTTCAAATGACCATGTTTGTTTATCTAGGTTGAATTTGTGTTGGTAAACTTGAGCTACATCGAAAAATGGGGTAAATCATGGTAGAAAATTTGCATGTTTAGAAATATATGAATAGATAGGTTTAATTAAGATATGGATATGAAAAATGTATGAAAATATTTTAATGTAGGGAATACAATGAAAGATAAGTGTACATGCATGCATGTAAGGGGTAGATGAGTAACATTAAAAAAATGATCCAACTCTTTACAAAATTATGTCATATATCAATACGTAAGTATTTATTAACTCTCTTAATAATAAAATAAGCAAATTAGAAACAATATCCATTTATAAATTTTTCCATTATATAAATATATAGATAAAATAAATTAATAATTAAAAGCCAACAATAATTAAACATTAAAATCTAAAAGTAATAAATTTATTAAAATTATAAACTAATTTTATATTTTTTACACTAATATAATTATTAAAGTTTAAATTTATATTAAATATATATTCAAGTTTACACTTCAAAAAAAATATTTAAAAATAAAATTAATTCGTAAGGACAAAATCGACATTATCTTATTTTTATACACGAATATTGTTCAGAAACAACATTATTGTCACTAACATTTTATTGAATTGGCATATCATTATGCTTGATTACTTATAATTCTTTCTCATCATAGCTGCAGATAATTATTTTTGACCATCCACTCAAAGCTCCAATGACCATTGACATTCTTATATGTCCAGTAAGCCCATCCAAAAGAAGCCTTTCCATAAACTTGCAACTGTGCTTGTCCAAACCTTTGATAGTCTGACTGTGATGCACCCTGTACTTCCCACTCCGATGTCCATTCCCCTAATAATAAAAGAAACCCACATCATAAGTCACATATTACATGGTAAAATCCTCTGGTAGTCTATCATATTTTAAACTCCAAACATGTTTAATGAGATCTTACCGACGTAGAGGAGAGGACCATTCGCATTCACTAGGCTGCTCAAAGTTGAATCTCTATCACCATAAACATAGTCTATGTTTTGTTGGACTGTCATGCCTTTGAACTTCTGGTCATCAAATAAATTGTAGTAATGCACATCAACTACAGTGCGTGTTAAACCATTGTTTATTTGGAACAATTCTTTGGGATCAGCAGGACCAATTCGATTACACATCACCACATAAGCTGTGGAAGAATGCTTTCTAACAATGTTATATCCATTTGTGTAATATGTACGTAATTTATCCAATGCGATGTCAGGTGCACGAGGCTCATTCAACAACTCAATTCCTAAAAGAGCACTGTGATTGGCATACCTGAAACCACAAATTATTTACAAATACTGAATAAGGAAATGCTTGAAGTTTTATAAGCATAAAAGACATGAAGATTAGTAAAAGGAATGCATTGCTGATAAATCATATATATATATGTTAATATTGATAATTATTTATAAATATTTTATTGATACGAGTATTAATATGTTGTATAATAATGAGAATAATATTATTTTTTTTTGATCAATCACACTAGAAACCATCTATATGTGAGCACAACAATGAGACTAATAATAACTCCTTTGGAACAATCACACTAGAAACTACCTATCGAAGGTCAAGAGTCACAACTTAGAAATCCACTTGTTTAGAAATCACATTCACTATAGAAGCCAGCTATGTAAGACCAAGAGTCACAACTTAGAATTCCATTAGATGTCCCTTTTGAATTTGAACTTAGATCTCCACAATAGAAACTCAAAGCTTTAGCCAATTAAACTCAACCCCTTAAAGTATATTAAAATAAAATTCAGTATTTTTTAATAATCACCACATTATCATATAAATGGGTAACTTTTAAGTCAAGCATAAATAATAAAAATAGTATTTACCAATAATTTTGCAATAAGAAAATTGATAATTTCCTTTAACAAGACGTGTTCAGGGAATTGATCGAAATTAAGGGAATGCATCTTTCTATCGGGTGTGTTCAAGCGAGTAGAATATGTAGATTTCTACTTAATATTTCATTTTCCATTTAAACTAAATGACAGACGAGGCCGGTAAAGATTGTAAGGCATATTCATATTAAAAAACGAGCATCGATAAGAGGGTGTACCTGGAAGCAAGAAACTCAATTACTGAGAGGCTTTTATTCATGTTGTCTTGTGAATCCCATTCAATATAGCCATCTCTCGAGCCACTGTGTTCGTCTCCATTTTGGGATCCCGGAGCAGCATGGAGAGTTACTATAACTTTAATATTATGATTCCTGGAACAAAGAAGACGCTTACTTAGAGATATTCTAAAACCCATAAAAATTTAAAAAATTGCAAAAGCTGCCGAGTTTTTCCACAGCAATATGGTTAGAAACATTAGAGGTTTATATTCCCAGATCATATATCATTATTGATGGTTATTGTAAATTATACTGCTACGTATGCTTTGGCATATAAGATGCAGAAACTCAGAGTAAACTTTTCTACTACACTTTCCTTCCTTGATTCTAGTTTTACGTATTTATAAGAATTAAGTAGTGTACTTGGCCCAGGAGAATGCATTGTCCAGAGCTTTAAGAGATCCTCCAACGAAAGGAGCTGGCGGATTCGGGTCACTTGCAATCCACCATCCCACCGGGATTCTGACAGAATTTATTCCGTTTTGGGTAAGAAAAGCAAAATCACTCTCTTGGATGTAAGAATTTCGATGATCCTGATTAGCAAAACCAGACATATAAAATCAACTAAACTTTGTAATGCCAAATAGAGATATGAGTATGATCCAAATTAAGGGTGTTGAGAGAAACGGATCGTACATTGAGGACTTGCCGTGCCTTGTCAGGTCCAAGGCCATTTGTAAGCTGGAACTCGCCTTGCATTCCTTTGACAATAGTCATTTCAAATGTTGCAGCGTTATTGTCCCACCCTGGCTCACCTTGGAAGTCGGCTGTTAACTGATCTTGGATTTTTGCCTGTACACAATCTCATTCAATTTACATGTGTTTTATTGTAAGAATAAACAATGACTAGTGATTAGAGATTTTTTATTTTTATAGGAAAACATAGCATAATACCATATGCCTAAATAATATTATTTAAACAAACTATATATGGTTTATTGGTAACAACACATTAGGGAAGAAGATCTTGTAGTTGAGTGGAAATTTCAAATCACTCTCAAGTTTTTACAGTGGCAAGTTCCCTGCTTATAACTAAGGTTTAAGAGCCACGTCATCAAATATGACGCCACATCAACATGATTTTTGTCAAAGTGTCTAAAAAGACCAAAAAAAGAACTGTCGACTGATAGTTGTGCACTAAGTAATGTTTTATTGGTGTGTTCATATGACATCACATGATTTTTAACTTTTTAGATCTAAGAAATACATTTCATTCCATTATAGATTATCATCATCCACATTAACAACTTTAAAATCACAACATTAAATCAATAAATACTATAACTATTCTCAAGTATATATAAATTTGTTGTTACTTGTTATCATTGTCTAAGTGTGAGCAGTTATACAATTAACAAGTTTTAATGCACTAATATAAATCACACTTAGGCTGGGTAATCAGTACCTGGATGTACATTCCATTTAGAGCTTTGACATGTACTCTGTTTGGGTTAGAAGGATTCCTTATGATCTGGAATGTTTCCCAGGTGCTGGCTGTTGTTGCAACTGCATTCACAATATCTCCTCCTCCATTATTGGCTCCAATGAACTGCTTGTTGAACACTCTAAGCTGATAGCTTCCATCTTGTACACGCCATAGCTGTCAAAATTAACACAAAAAGAATCATCAAATTTCAACGATCTATAATGCCTGCATTGGAGAGCTTAAACATTCTGTGCATATCAAAAAATGGCAACCTAAAATACAGATATGGAGATTACATACCCTAAAAGTCTCCCACCCAGAAGCGCTATTTCTGTTCACCGCAATCTTTTGACCGCCTCCACCTTCTGCAGTAACATAGGTACCCAATGTGACAGATCTCAATTGAATTTGAGTTCCATCCTGCAAAAAGATGTAGGACTACAAGTAAAGAATAACCGCAAAAATAACCTAAAAGACCAAATATGGATAAATGAATGTATTATACCATGAGATCCCTGTCTGCAACGCTGTCAAATAAAGATGGTTTGATCCATCCTTCAACAACGAGCCACCCTCCCAAGTTTACAGACTTGTACGTCACCATCTTAAGTATGAGCAATTAATGCATTAAAGTTTATACATCAAAAGATAGCGTGGGCGGGCCTTTTATAAGTGGATTAAATCTCTATGTCTGCATCAAAGTGTAGTGCTGTTTGCCAGGATAATTCAACTTTTGAGCCGCCTCGTGTTGCTTCTGCAAAGTCAAGAAAAGAACGTGTATACGCTTCATCCTTATCCAAAATTTAGCCAAAATAGTCGGTGGCTATCTTGAAAATAATTTTGTAAAAGTAAAGATGCCAATATTTTCCAATCTAATGGATATTTTTCGGGCTGGCCCACGATTTGTTCAACCTAACTATTATGAAATACGTTTTGCCACATAAATAATGCGGGTGTTATCATTTAATGATTCAAGATAGAGTTCGGACTTGTTCAATAAATGTTCATTAAGAAATTTGACCTTTCATTTCTACTTATAAAGTTGAAGTGCGGTGCATTCAGTTCATTTTTTTAACATAAAGAAGAGAAGTGGGGCTATCCAAAAAAGACGCGCACTCTCGCGTGTGACTAGATGGATAACGTTTGTTTATGACTGTCTGCTTAACTGTACAATAAAGTAAATCTCATCGTCCATATAGTTTTCCATATACGAATCATCTTCAGTTTTAAATTTTCTTTGTCATTATCCATTACAACATTAGATGTGTTTTTAATGTTGAAGTTCTCTTTGTCATTATCCATTATCAATATAAAATTTAAAGTTTATTGAGTATGAATGTTTTAATATGATTATATAATGATTGTAAGATATTTTTGCATTCTTTCGTCACTTTTATTCATATTTATTTTATAGATATTTTTATGTATTTGATTTTAATTATTATCTTGTTAATATTTATTTGTACTTTCATTTTATTCAACCAATTTTTATATATATATTCATCTTTTAGCCTTAGATTTTATATTCATTGCCTCATGTCATTTCGAGAGTGCATAGAAATGATCCCACATGTTGAATTAGTCAATCTAGCCATCTTACTAGCCCTTTAGAGCTAATTTGGTACATGTTTCTATAATGAATTATTATTTCTTAATGTTTAAAGATAAATCATATAAACATTAACCACATAGTCCTAGTATCATTTGCTTATCAAGCTTTCATTGAACAATTATTCACATTCAAGAAGCATTTATACAATCTTTGGTTGAAGGATTAGGACTTTAGAATATTGCATTAGAATTAACACATAGATCATTTGCATCTTTCCCTACTCTCTTCAATTGTTTTAGTGACCATAAGTTGGTTCTAACCAAGTGGGTTGACCTAGGAGAACATGAACATTGTCATCTAATGATCTCCACAAGGTATTTTGAAAATGATTAGTTCTTAGCAATTAACACATAATAGAGATTAGAGCAAACTAAAAATAATAAGTGTAAATTTATTAAATAAAATGATTAAGGTAGTTACACCATATTGGCATGATGCAAAATTTCTAAGTAGGTGTAAAATTTACCTACATAGATTTCCATGTTGGCACAATATTTGGGGATAGTCTACATTTTAAGATTGTCAACTTTGTAGGTGAATGTGAAACACCAACATATGCAATCTCCATTACATTTGAGAAAAAAGTTCATTTGTTTATTCACATTTAATTTCCTAAACAAACATTGATTCTTAAATTATCAATTAATATTTGATAATTAATTAATCTAATATAATTTAGACTAATTGTGTGTGTTTCATTTAATCAACCTAGATCAACATTAGGGAATTATCATTTTTCTTTTTATTATTTGGTGAACTTGATAGATCTTACAAGATTTAGGGTTTGATATTAGGATTTGTACCTTTACTCTTCTTGGGAACTTGGATCTATTATTCTTTTATTGAACATTACCATTTTTTAGATAGTCCTACTACTTTTGAATATTTATCACAATTTTTTATTATGTTATCTTTCTATTGTCCATTCTTTTATTTTGTGAGTGAAATCTTTGACAACCCTATCAACCAATTAATAGTTGATTAATGTTTGTTTCAAGGATTTGAAATATTATTTATTATTTATTATTTTAAATACTAAAGTGTTTTATTGGACCTTAATTTCCACTTTCATAAATCATATTACATTTTAAATATCCATGAGATACTAATTATCCCATCCTTTCTTTAACATGGATTACTCACCTAAATGTTAATATGGATACCCATAATGGAAAAATTAGAAAGAATGTATATTTTCGTAGTATCAAACATAAAATAACAATATTATTGAGAGTTCACTTTCAATGTATTAAAGTATGGATTTTAAAAAGCCTATCTATCATAACTTCCTGAACAACCAACCTATCATAATGTAACTAATTAATATATAATAAAAAATAAACAATGAGTAAGTAAGATGAATTTATTAACTTGAAACTTAATATTCCAACATTCTTCCTTAAGTTTTACATTCTATACAATTAAACATGCTGATTGAAACAAACAGTTGCATATTATTTATGAGATTTTTCTTTGAAAACGTGAATCTTGAACCAAGTGTAACTCCTTTAAACTACCTTATGCCCTTAATAATATGTAGCTCTTGATCTAAATTATAGAGTTCATGTATGACCACCTCCTAGAAATCTTGAATCATAAATCTCCTAAATTATGGGAAAATAATCCTTTGCTTCATCAAGTTGTCTCATGACCCTCAAAGGGTAAAATTTATTAGATCTACAACTACCAAACTATTTTGGAAGTAATCCATATCGATTTCACTAGATTCCTTCTTTTCTTCAAGAAACAAACTTCACAATATAGTCATTCCTTAATTCTATTAGTGTCAAAAAAGGAAAGAAAAAAGTTAACATATTCTTATCATACAAAGAACCATCTTTGAGTGAGAAACTAGCTTGATATGATGAAAATTCCCTACCCTTTGATGCCACCAACATCCAATAAGAAATTGTAACATATCCTCTTGATCTTGCACATGAATTTTTGGAAGACCCATCAACACTAATGTAGATGGCCATTAAAAATATCATGTCTATATAGATGTATCCATTTGAAAAACCTATAGTGTTGGGTTTGGCTGATAATACACCCATTTATAAAATGATGTATTTTATAAATCTTTGGCACAATCTATGAGAATTCATATGCTAAGGAATCAACTAGTTGTTATGTGAATATATAAAAGAACCTACAATAATCAACAATAGATAATAAGAAAAATGAATACAAGATTGCATAAAGTTGACCCATCAATTAGATCAACAAGGCATACATAAATAGGGAAGAATGAGGCAGTAGACCTCCATGAAATGAGGATAGGAATCCTCATTCATGGAATGGTGGAAAGTTGCCTACCAAAATAGTAGGAAGAGATGCCAAAAGTGAGTCGACACCTCTCAAGACACTTATCAACATTGACACCTCACATGAGAAGGAGTCAATGGGACACCAAAGTGAAAGGCTGAATTTTATTGCTTCTATACTTAGGAGATAGAATAACAATCTTCACACTCTCTCATTCAAGGAAAATTTTAGAGATCTCAATCTAAGATATACAAAGGAGAAAGAGATCTTGCAATAGGGTTGTCCGAGGGTCTGATTATAAACTAAGGAGGGGTTCACCACCAAGCTAGAGCTTGGAAAGAAAAATGAAATACAAGATCTAATGCTTAACACTAGTATGATGCAAGACTTCACTAAATGACCTAAAAATGCATGTAAATCAGGAAAGAGAATTGCAAGATCAGAGGTGTGCACTTGGAAACCTAAAAAAGATTGGAATAAGCTCTAAAACACTGAAAATCCTAAAATTAAGGCATATTGGGACTCATACACCACTCTAGGCGTATCAGTCCTAGAATAGGGTTTATGGTTTCGAACAGGTTTCTAGCATAGTAGATTCTAGATCTACAAAAAATTGGAAATTTTTCCTGTAGTGGGACTCATACGCCACTTTTGGCGTATCAATCTCATTTTGATTTTTCAAGAATTCAAACTTCAAATCTACACTTCAACCTCTACGCTTCTCTTCCAATTTGATTTTTGAATCTAAACCTGTAAAAAGACTTGCAAAACAAAATATATACTTGATTTTCTTATGGGGGTTTTTCCTCAGTCAAACCCCTAGTTTGGTAATTTAACCTTGATAGAAACAATGAAACTTGAATGAAAATGTGAAAAAAAATCTTAATCTTAAGTGTGTCTAAGATTAGGAAATCTAAAAATGTAATGCAACCCTCTTCTAATGTGTAAGAATGAGATGCATGAATGAATATTGAATGTAATGACTCACTTTGAGAGATGCCAAATCACTCTAATAAGTCATGATGATGCATGCACCTTCCTTAGGTTGAAAGTAGAGTGATAATGGAGGATGGAATCACTTAGCAAACAAGTCACTAGGTTTGGCTTGATGGATAGTTGCATCTCTCCAACCTAGAATCCATCATGATTCACTATAGGCAACCATAATCAAGCCTTGACAATGCTAGATCTTGAATGAAAGTGATCTTGAAGACCTATAAAAACACTTTAATGTTGCTCCAAGACTTCAACTTTTACTTGCTCTTGAAACTTGAATGCTCTTGTGAAAGAATGCTTGAAGACTTTTAAATACTTGGATCTCAAAATTGCTCTTAAAATGCTTGATTAGATGAAATAATAACTTAGAGGCTTTCTTATATAGGCATTTACACCTAGTTTACTGTTATTCAGATCTCAAAAGCTAACATCAACCAAAAATTTGAATTAAAAAGTTGAATTTCCTACTCAAATCCTAAAAATTCCCCAAATGGGACTCATACGACACCTCTAGCATATGGGTCCCACCTAGGGGGACTGATACACCCAAGGTGGCATATGATTCCTATTGGTACTGTAAAATTTTGCAAAATTTCAAGTGCCCATGATGAAAAAATTGCTTTGCACACTCAAAAATGCACTTGAAAAATCTACCCTAGCGACCTACTTTGGAGGGTCATAATTCGGAACCAATTGACTTTCGTGCCAAATCCCTTGGTGACTATATTAATTTTTCATATGTGAACATGTATGTTTGATTTCAGCTTCCTATGATGAGTTTATGATTTTTCAAAGGGTTTTGATGAGAGAAGTTGGAGGGTTTTGGGACCGTTTTGTTGTTTGCATACTCTCAAGCCTACGAAGTAGTCTCCTGTTTAGATTGATATTTCACAGCTACATGATCATCATGGAAAAAGGATTGGTTCTCTACATTCCACTCATATTCATATTCTTCTTGATCTGGTTTCAGAGTCTCAGGATGAAGTTTGATATTTTTACCAGATCAAAATCAAATGCAATTTGTCCTGTTTGTGCATCTGCATTTCTAGAATATTTCAGGGAGGTCAAATTTGACCCTTAATATCTCTTGAAGAATGTGGATTGAAGGAAATCCCTCTTGCACAAATACTCAATGGACCTAAATGATTTAGTGTTTCCATTGGTAGTTTCCCAGGAGAAGATTTGGCATTTTTTCGAGATGCTGACTTAGTGAGTCCTAATTGGTTTTTGACAAGTGTAGTAGAAAATTCTAAATGAGCCACTTTGGATGCTACTATCCTACACCTAAGCATGCATTTTACCAAGTTTTTTGTTGCATTGAATTTTCGGTTCAAGTTTCTACATGCATGCTCAGTTTCAAGCTCCCAAGATGAGTTTTGATGGGCTATTTAACTGTCTTCTGACTACAACTGGGCCAAAATTGGTGTTCTAGAAAGTTTAAAATTTTACAATTATAAAAGAAACTCATTTCTCATTTTGGTCCAAAACATCTCAAACTCCATTTTCATCAAAATAGGAGATCATATGATGCATTTCAGTCACAACAAAGGCATCTGGTAGGCCAGTTTACAAAGGAGGTCCTAGAAATATTTTAGCAATGAAAGTTTTGTGGAAATGGGTTCGCTATAAATAATTAATAATGTCCCTACATGAATTTTTGCAGCTCCAAGTATCGTGGTTTGTATGCAACGAATTTTCTCCAAATGGGTCGCAAATGAAATTAAAAAATCAACATTTTCCTAATGTTGCAGAAGCTAATGTTTAAAATATTTTGCATATTTTAAATATTACTAAAGTGGAAATGAACGGGAATAAAGACATTTTCTGGAAAAGTTAGATATATCAAAATTTTATCAAAGTTTTATAAAGTTTCAACTTTATATTATCTTCTTTGCAAGCTCATGGAGTGAATGCTCACAACAACATTTTCTTCTAGGCAAGTGGGGAGAATGTTGGGAGAATATTGCAATGAATAATGGAGTGTTTCTTCTCCATGGAGGTGGCTCTCATGGATTTTGGGTAGATTCAAGCAGCAGGTGGTGTTGTAGAGTGAAATTGTTGATCATGTTTTTAAGCTTCGAGGCATTTTTTGGGTGTCCATTTGAGCTCAAATTTGCAATTTTATGTTTTAAATTCATCCCTTAACCTATCCTATTATTTGGGAAGATATTTTAGGCATGTTTGGAATTAATCTCAAGTGCAACCATCAAAATGCCTGTGCATTGTAAAAAATGACCCAGTGATATCACCATTTCTAAGCAGCTTGCATTGGAAGTGAGAATGTATCAGATTGTTTCAAGAAGCTCCGTTTTTGCATTGGCACCTAGATTTTATTTTATTTGGCTCAAGCACTGTTTAATGTTGCCTTTCCCCACCAACTCGTGAGGAAAGATGCCGACGTCAACATTAGTGACGAGGGAGTAGGGAGGGTGTATGGATTTTAATATTTCATAAAACCATCTTTGACAATTATAATGCTTTATTTAACGCTTTATAATTTGTTTTCCCTTGAGCCCATGTGTGTGGATGTTGTTTTCATTGGAGAGAAACGAGAGAGCGGGGATTGGTAGGATGGCTCCTGGTGGGCCCGATGAATTTTTTTTAAAATGCATTACTTAATATTTTAAGTGACCGATGGAAGAAGTAAATGTTGTCACATTTAAAAGAAAATATTTTAAACATGAAAAAGTGAAAGTGCAAGTAAAGTTTTTTTGAATGGCCTGATACAAATTTAAAATCCTTCACTCGTAAAAACAAAAAAATCATTTGTTGGGCATGCAAGTATTAAAGGTAAAGTGCTCGGTAAATATTTAAAGGCCTTTCATTATTAAGTGTGCAAAACTTTCAATGTGAATAAAGGATGCATGAGAGAAATATTTAAAGGGGAATTTTAATTTTTGTTTTGATGGTGAGGAATAAGGTGTAAAAGGAGAAATGTAGAAGGAATGGGGGATGTGAATATGTAATGTGCATCCAAGTAGAAAAAGAAGTAAAATATTTCATGGAGGAAAACAAATATTTTCTGATGCAGGGTAAACTGAGTGAAGGTTTTTGATGGTCAAGGTAAATTTCAGAGTGAAGGGCTTTGACGGTGGAAAAGATAATTTTAACTACAGAGAATGATGATGAATGAGTCTTCTCAAGAAGGGAGTATTTTTCTATTGCAGGCCAAGTGAGTGATGAAGCGGGAAAATAGATCTCAAAATGGGGCTTTTCTTGAAGCGGTGGCAATTACTAATCAAGGGGAGAAATCCTGCTAGATGTCAACTACAGATAGATTTTAGGGCTTCTTCTTCTTCTATATATTTTCATTCTTTCTCACTGGTAAGGGTTCTGAACTTCTAGTTTAGGGAAAAGGAAATAGAAAATGTTTAGTTGAGTGTTGGAGTTTTACTTACAGTTAATGAATGTACAGATTTCTACAACAATGTCAGTTAGTTTGAACATATTAATGAAAATATTGTAGAAGTTTTCTCCCTTTTGTATTCTCAAATTTCATATGGATTAAAAATATCAATGATATGTTTATTTTTCATTGCAATCCTTTTGCAATTGTGTGATTTGTGTACATGTTTCTTCAAGCAAAGAATTAAATTCTATATGCAGATTATTGTGGTTTTGAGGAAATGAAATGGATTTTTTAAGTATAATTATGTAGTGATATGAGAGGTTACATTAATGTAAGGCATTAATGTTAAAGGGCCACTATTTTGAGATAAGTTTTTGTTTAAATTTTCATTCATGATCATCTTAGATCTAACTCCATGCCTTGGGATTGGGCACTAATCTATGATATTACCCAAATCTAGTTCAAATTTTTTTAAACCATTCAATTTTGTTTTTCCTATTTTATAGGTTATTGGTATTTACCATGTTCTCCATGCTAGTTAATGAAATTTCCAAATATCTTAGCCAATGTTGAGTGATATCTCATGTTTCTTAGCATATTCTTGTGAGAGAATTATCTATTAAGCAATACACTTTTAAGTGTCTGTATGAATCTTTAAGTATTGCTAAAAGGGTCACCCCTAGGTCCTATAGAGCCTAGAGAGTAGTGGAAATGTGTTCCAATCTCATTTTCTATTCATTGGCCAAATCCTACACTAAATTTGAGCATGAAATGTGGCTTACTTCTAGGATTTAGTGGATCTATTGATTTGGAAACCAACATAATTGGTGCCTCTACTAGGGAGTAACTTGAGAAAATTCTGATAGAAGATCATCTTGCCTTATAGAGTAAAAAATTTGGTAAAGCTGGACATCAGGTTCAGATATGGAAGTTTTGAGACCTGGAAGTGATTTTGTTGCATCAACTTTAAATGAGTTTATGTGTGACTTTGCTATTGAAGAAGACCCAAAATGAAATATATCATTTAAATAGCTTCATACTACTTGAAGTTCAGTCCTCTGTGAAGAGAGGTGGTGACTCTATCTAAAGAACTTGATGAAGTTGTGAAGAAAATCTCAGAACTACAAATATTTCCAGTCAGGAAGAAAAATCTACAACTACAACATATCCAGGTATTTTCCATGTTTTGGTTTCATGAAGAAAAAATATGTGTATGAAGACCATTTTTGAAGGTTCTAGAAATCTTTGGTTCCCTTATTTAGTGAAGTTGAGAATTACAATAAAATGGTATTGAATTGAATAGTTGTAGAGGGAATAAATTTTATTTGCAAATATGTATTGTTGCCTAGTTCTCCCTCTATATGCTTTAATATCATTCCTAGAACACAATCATTTCCTCAAAGGAGGGTGTTCACTAGTGAATGATACAACCCTTTAGATTTTAATAAAATCTGAGGTTACCCACATTTTGTCCCAAGAAGAATTAATGAAAATTTTCCTAAGTTTAGAGGAGATCTTGAAGAATCAACATTAAGACATGTATAGGGTTTCATTGATTTGATGGAAGAATGTCAAATAATAGAAGAAGATGTTATCATGAAGTTTTTTGTAATAAATTTAGAAGATATTGCTGAAATTTGGTTTTCTAGTTTGCCATTGCATTCCAT
The DNA here is from genome assembly GCA_007258455.2 of Sequoia sempervirens. NCBI lineage: Eukaryota > Viridiplantae > Streptophyta > Pinopsida > Cupressales > Cupressaceae > Sequoia > Sequoia sempervirens. The sequence goes on from VDFB02200506.1 coordinate 104,764, forward strand.
ATGTTCATGGCAAGAGCTTGAGATACTAGTCATGGATCAGTTTGGTGAAGTAAATATTGAATGCTCATCTAACAAGAGAAATCTGCATACCCAAGAATAATTTGAAAAGAAAATTTAAAATAAGGTTGAACCTATGGGTAAGTGCACCAAGATGGTTCCCAAAAAAGGGGCTTAAGTGGCCACTTTTTTTCTAAAATCAGGAAATACTGACCTTGGACGTGAAATTGAGGATAGCTACACTCAAAATTTCTTGATGGAATAAAAACAAGGACCGCAATGCTCCGAGTCTACTTTCTAAACTACTAATTTATTTTGAAAATGGTTGAGATTAACGGGTTCAAAAGAGGGACACACACAAATTGCTGTTGTTTCTTTCAGAAAAACATAACATAGCAACTCTTGTGTGACCCGAGCACGGTGGAATTTTTTGTAGTATTTTTAAAATCGCTCCAGTCAGAAGTTAGATAATAGTATGTAGGAAGGACTGGATATTTTATGATAATTTTTTAATGAATATTTGATTTTTTATTAATTTTCTAAGTGGGCACTTCCTAAAAGGAAAAAGTTTGGCCGTGCTCCCCCTAATTTTTTTTGAAACTAATAGATTTTTTTAAAATTTTATTTTTTTAAAATTGTAGAATGGAGTCTAGTTTCTAAAAATGTAATTTATTTCAAATTTTGATGAATGGTTAATTTATAGCAAAAAAATACCAAACACTCTTTTTGAAGAAAAACGGACATACAAACAAAAGAAATTATGGATGAAAGGCTTAACATTGTTAGAAAGTGAAAAAAATTACATCGTTGGAAAGCTAATAAAGAACCTAACATTACCCATGTCTTCGATTTTCTTGATATTGAACCAGATGCAATCTTGATGGTGAGCACGAACCCGATTATGTGAAAATTTGTTGAATTTGGAAAAAAACACGTCTCTGGTCTTTGGGAATGCCCTCCAAGCCTTTGGGTTGGTATTCCAA
>VDFB02200506.1:105843-117080 GCA_007258455.2 Sequoia sempervirens
TTAATCTTAGAAATTTGAATAACAGAAATTAAATGGTAAAACGAAGAACTAAAGCATGCACAAACACCATTCACTAAAATACTAAATGTAGAGAAAACCAATCACACTTTGACACAATGATTTACCCTGGAAAACCCCTAACTCTAGGGGAAAACCAGCATTCAAAGAGAGAGATTTTATTACTACAAAAAGGAAGAAATTTACAACAACTGCCAGAACTTGGCATCCACAGCAATACTACAAACTTTGGATAATGTTCAAATCCTTCTTCTGTTCATTGCAATCTCCCTTTCTTCTTGTGTCATTTCCTGCAAAAACCTTCAAACTGTCTGCCTACAATACACACATCAATCCCTTTTTATAATCTCTTATTCACCAACGGTGAAGCAAAGCAGAGATTAATCTTAGAAAGAAGACAAAGCTGTTTCTAAAAAGGAATTGCCAAACTGGCAAGTGCGTAAAAGATAACAAGGAGAAAAGCAGGAAATTTTATCTAATCTCTCCAGCCTAGGTGACACGGTTCCAAGCTGGAAGATTTATCTTCTGAGCTACATTTTCAACACTCCCTCTTAGCGAGGAAGGTGTTCTCTACTACACCTAACTAGTCCCTGAAGAAGACAAACTTGCTTTTCATCAAGGCCTTCATTAAGATGTCTGCAACTTGCTCATCTGTAGCTATATATTGTAGTCGAACTAATCCACGCTGTACACAATCCCTGATAAAGTGATATCTAATGTCAATATGCTTCGACCTATCATGAAACACAGGATTCTCAGAGAGTTTTATGCAACTCTGATTATCATAATGAATGATGGTCGATTCTAGCTCTTGACCAAACAATGCCACTAACAGCTTCTAAAGCCATATGGCCTCACATGTTGCCATGCTCGCTGCCATGTACTCTACTTCCGTAGAGCTTAATGCAACAAACTTCTGTTTCCTACTGTACCAAGAGACAACCCCTGATCCCATGCTGAAACAGCACCCCGAAGTGCTTTTCTTGTCTATTGCATTACCAGCCTAGTCTGCATCAGTGTAGCCAATCAACTTGACACCATCACCCCGAGTATATCTCAACCCATACTCAACTATACCACGTAGATACCTCAGCACATGCTTTGCTGCTGTCCAATGTAATCTCTTTGGTTCTGCCATGAACTGACTAAGAGAGTTGACTGCAAAGCAAATGTCTGGTCTTGTATTGACCAAATACATCAATGAACCAATAAGCTGTCTATACAAGGTGGGGTCTACTGCCTCCTGCTTTGATGCATTGATCTTCCACCAATTTGTAACCATCGGTGTAGACATGGGTCTATAGTCTAGCATTCTGAATCGCTTCAAAATTTCCATAGCATATTTCCCTTGACCAAGGAAAATCTCTCCCTCTATCTGCCACACCTCTAGTCCCAGAAAATAGTGCATCAACCCCAAATCCTTCATCTCGAACTCTACTGCAGGTCCCTCTTGCAATCCTCTATGAGCCTGAGTGAACCAGTCATAAATAAATCATCCACATACAAAACTAGAATGAGTGGTTCACCTCCCACCATGAGATAGTAAAGGTTGGAATCCGCCTCACTCTTCACGAATCCCATGCCTTGCAAGTAGCTATCTATGCGCTCATACCACGCTCTGGGTGCCTGCTTAAGTCTGTATAGTGCTTTCTTTAACCTGCAAACATGAGAATCACTCCCATGCGCCACAAAACCTTCCGGCTGTTCGATGTACACCTCTTCCTCTATGATTCCGTTTAGGAAAGCTGTCTTGACATCCATCTGATGGATCTGCCATCCCATTTGTGCTGCTAATGAGATCACAGCTCGTATGGAGGTATATCTAGCCACTGGAGCGAATGTCTCGTCATAGTTGATTCCCTCCTTCTGAGAGAACCCCTTGGCCACGAACTTGGCTTTGTATTTCTCTATGCTACCATCTGCAGCATGCTTGATCTTATAGATCCAGCCAGAACCAACCACTGCCTTATCTATAGGCCTTGACACTACCTCCCAGACATCATTCTTCATGATGGAGTTGTACTCCTCCACCATGGCATCCTACCAAACCTGCTGCTGTGCAACATCCTGATAACTGGAAGGCTCACTGTCAATGAGCTCACTTATTAATGCCACATAATCTGAATATTTAGTTGGTGGTCTCCTCTCCCTGCCACTCATTCTAGGAGCTCCCATAAACTCCTAAGCATCTCGCACAATCTGAGTTTCCACTCGGCTAGTCTTTCTCCCACCGGTCGGAGATACACCAATAGATGGAGCTGCTTGTTCTTTATTCTGCTGCTCCTAATCCTGTGGACTCAACTCACCCAAGGTACCTGTATCTACATTTGTTCCTGTCACAGTGCCCTGTACCTAAGACTCCTGATCCACTTTTGGAGCTTCAATCTGCTAACTCTGCTCAACTGCTGGCAAATCCTGAGATTTTTTGAAGGCTTTCTCCTCCAGAAACTTCACATCACGTCTCACTATGATCCTCCTCGTCCCTGGAATAAAGATCCTGTATGCCTTGGAGGTTTCACTGTATCCAACAAAGAAACCTTTCTCTGCACTCAAATCTAGCTTGGTTATTTTCTTTGACGGAACATGATAGTATGCTATACTGCCAAAGATCCTAAAATGCCCCAACCTCAAGCTTCTTCCCTGTAAAGGCTTCTTCTGGTGTCATCTTCCCCAAAATCTTATGAGGTACTCTATTCTGAATATAGACTGTTGTGCTACAAGCCTCTGCCCAAAGATACTTAGGCAGATCCTAGTCAAACAGCATGGCCCTAGCTGCTTCAACAATTGCCCTATTCTTACGCTCAACAACCCCGTTTTGTTGTGGGTTGTAGGGAACAGTCCACTCTCTCTTGATTCCTTCTCTGGTGCAGAACTCCTGGAAGGCTTTGCTTTTATACTTACCCCCGTTGTCTGTCCGAAGAACCTTGATCTTCCTGCCTGTCATATTCTCCACAAGAACTTTGAATTCTTGGAAGCGACTAAAGACCTCATCTTTGGCCTTCAAGAAATATATCCAGGTCTTCCTGGAGAAATCATCAATGAAGGTTACGTAATACTCATAACCCCTCAAAGACTGAGCAGACATGGGACCACAAATATCAGAATGTGTCAAGTCAAGAACACCTGTACTTCTACTGTCACTTCTAGGAAAGGCTGCCTTTGAAAATTTCCCGAGTGCACACCCTTTACATGCATCACCGTGCTCTGCACTCAACTCTGGAATTCCTATCACGGTTTCTCTAAGCAATTTCAATGCCCCATGGTGTATATGTCCCATCCGTCTATGCAATAGCTCTCCTATTTCCCTACTGCTATTACTGCTCACTAGTTCCTTTGGAGTTTCAAACTGCAATATGTATAAATTGTCACTTCTAACTCGAATCTGCTTTGCCTTCTTCCAGTCCTTGTGTTTTAAATACACCTTTTGTCCTTGAACGAGTACGTTGTACCCTTTGTCTTCAAGGGCAGATACTGAAATCAGGTTCATGTACATCCTTGGCACATGCAATACATCTATGATCTTAATATCACTGCTTAACTCCCTCTGAAATGAAATAGTCCCTCTCCCAATTGGAGTGCATGTGGACTTGTTTCCCATTTTTATCTGGAAGCCTATTTCTTCTGCTTTGTAGTTGGAGAAGTTTTCTCTAACTCCTGTCATATGGCATGATGCACCACTGTCAATATACTAGACCCCTGTAGTGCTCGAGCTAGATAAGCAATTTAGAAGAGCAAACTCATTATCTAGTCTAGAGGATAGCTCATCAACATCCGCTGAAGCTACTGTCTACTTCTTCTTGTCTCCTTTCTTCCAATTTAGACATTGACTGACATAATGTCCTAGCTGATCACAACCATAACATTTAATTTTACTCAAGTCTTTATGTTTCTTCTTGTCTCCTTTTGAGGTAGACTCACTGCTTGAGCCTTTCTTAGCTTTGCCTTTGCTGGCAAGAACAACATTCTCTTCCACCTCACCCTTACGACCACTGTTGCTGCCTCCATTAACATAACTCATTCGTAACTCTTCCTGAGTGAAATCAGTCCACAAACGATCCCAATCAAGAATATCTTGCCGTTTGGATGCAACTTTGACAAAGATGTCCCAATCTTTTGTGAATCCTGCCAATGCAATCCTGACAACCTCATCATCTGGTATTGCTACCCCGACAGTTACCAGCACATCTTTTACTGTTTTGATCCTGGTAAGGTAGTCCACAACGCTCTCCCCTTTCTTCATTCCAGTGTTTCTCAGCTTATCCCTGAGAATCAGCTGCCTGTTCAAATTAGAACTCTAGTACAAGTTGAGTATGGCATCATACATCTTTTTGCAGGTGTCTAAATCTACAATATGAGGAACAAGGTGATCCTTGACCCCATCCATAACGATGCATCTAGTTTTGGCATCTTCTTTCCGGTAGGTTGCCAGTAGCGTAGCATCTGTCGGAACAAAAATGGTAGTGGTTGCATATTCCTTTAGACCATTCTCCTCCAGTAACAGAAGAATTCTTGCTTTCCACACGCCAAAGTTTGAAGCCCCCTCAAGTTTGTCTGAATCTCTTAATCCGGCTGCTGCCATTGCTGAAACCCTTGAACTTAAACCTCCCCTGGACACAAAAAGAAAATCGAAACTTGCACTTGTGTGATTAAACCCTAGTTTTCTCTTTCAGAGTATTAGCTCTGATACCATGTGAAACCCAACAATAAATTCACTACTGTTTAATCTCAGAAATTCGAATAACAGAAATCAAATAACTGAAACAAAGAACTAAAGCATGCACAACACCATTTACTAAAATATTGAATGCAGAGAAAACCAATCACACTTTGACACAATGATTTACCCTGGAAAACCCCTAACTTTGGGGAAAAACCAGCATTCAAAGAGATATTTTATTACTACAGAAAGGAAGAAATTTACAACAACTGCCAGAACTTGGCATCCACAGCAATATTGCAAACTTTGGATAATGTTCAAATCCTTCTTCTATTCACTGCAATCTCCCTTTCTTCCTGTGTCATTTCCTGCAAAAACCTTCAAACTGTCTGCCTACAATACACACATCAATCCTTTTTTATAATCTCTTATTCACCAACGGTGAAGCAAAGCAGAGATTAATCTTAGAAAGAAGACAAAGCTGTTTCTAAAAAGGAATTGCCAAACTGGCAAGTACGTAAAAGATAACAAGGAGAAAAGCAGGAAATTTTATCTAATCTCTCCAGCCTAGGTCACGGTTCCAGGCTGGAAGATTTATCTTCCGAGCTACATTTTCAACAGTGGGCTCGGTATTTTCGACACTACCGAGGAGGCCACCTGAGCCTACGACTCCGCCACACGCCGCCTCCGTAGTGCCAAAGTTTGCACCTATCTCTCCGTTTCCTGCCCTCTCTATACCCCTCTCATCAAGCCCACTAACGTCGCCAAGTAAAGCATTACCTACCACACCGAATCCACGTCTACTCAGTCTCCTCCTCACCTCTTCAAGTTACCCCACCAAGATCTGTAACCACCCACTTCCTCGTCCAACATCTCGGCAGCCCAATTGATGCTCGTGTCCCTGGGGTATGATAAAGGAAATGTCGTGCCCATCCCCAAGCAGCTTCGAACCGGCGACGCTACTAAAGCTTGTCATGTGAAAGTTGAATTGGACCTCAAGTTGGGCATCCAATGCCATAGCCCAAATTTTGAGCAAGAAGCCACACTCATTGCCATTGCATTCTCTTCGAACGTACCTCACCCCTCTTGGTGCCTCATGAATGCCTAGATAGTATATAGATCAATGTAATATATACATAGACACGCATCTCTAATTTAATGTATATATACACACAGTCTAATTTTTACTTTAAGTATATATACTTATACAGTGCAGAACAAATATACATAAAAGTTTGTACTTTTCTTTCATGCTAAGCTAAGTTAACAGAAAACTTTTAGAAGAGAAATCTATGAAGATGGTGCATTTGCGATGGCAGGTCAAAATGTTCATTCTTGTTTTTCATGTCAGCTGCAATTATTCTTGTGATGTCTAAAGAGGAAGAAGGTGAAGAATCCTATATTATTGAGGTTAAAAATTTAATTGAGATCAAGGGGATGGGCACATACCTCACAACTAATATGGTTGACATAATTCCTGACAGGAGATTTCTTCCGTCTTTCACACGTCATATCTGTCAACATTTTACATAAACAGAATAATCAAATTTGGATATGGAGATGGCATACTCTAAAGTCTCCCATCCAGAACGATTAGCTATGTTTATGAAATAAATTTGACCCCTTCCATCTTCTGCTACATGATAGGTACCAAATGTGACAAATTTCAATTGAATTTGAGTTCCATCCTGCCGAAAAGTTATACTACAAGTAAGACAAGAATAATCCCACAGAAACCCTCAAAGACAGAAATTGTAAGAGGGAAGTAGAGAACATCTGTGCAAAAGATGGATACATGATATAATTATACCATGAGTGTGTTGTTTGGGACGCTATCAAATAAGGATGGTTTGATCCATCCTTCAACAATGAGCCACCCTCCCATGCTTTCAGACTTGTACATAGCCATCTAATATCTGAGCTATAAAAGCATGAGTGCACATCGAAACATAGAGTGGGAATCCCTATAATGCACTTCTATTTTTCATTCAATTTTTGAGCTGCCACTTTTGAAATATATGTACAAGATATATATATATATATATATATATATATATATATATATATATATATATATATATATATATATATATACAGAGTTCTAAGAAAACTCACGACTGTAATTCATCGAGGAAAAATTCCTCAACAGTTCACCTTGAGGAAAATTCACCACCACCAGCTGTTCACCACCATGGAAAAGTGTCGCCAAAAATCATGCAGTGGGTGGTGTTGGCGGTGAATTTCTCGATGTCTGTAGAACCAATGAGGGTGAATTCTTGATATGTATATATATATATATATATTTGAATTATTAATTATTTTATATTATTGAGATATTATTTTAATTTGATTCTTTATTATTTGAAAATTATTTTTATTTATTTCATAAAATTAAATTTTATTTAAAATTATTTGAATTTATTTATATTGTTGAATTTTTATTTAAAAGATATTTTATTTTATTTTATTTACTTAAAAATTATTTAACAATTTCATGTTTCTATGTTTTAATTTTTGTTAATATTTCAGACATCATATTCCACTTCTTTCTTACCACTCTATTAAATAAAATTCAAATGTTTATTTATTTATTTTTTTCAAATTTTATTACCAAAATTGTTTTATTTGTAAAACATAATGACATATAATTTTTTCACCTATAGATGATTCGTTCAACCTAATTTTTTATGAAATGGTAGTGAATATTTAATATCGTTATGCAAAAGAAAAGGTGCCAAATTTTACCAATCAAATAGATGATTATTGCCAGAGCCCGCAATCATTTCAACCTTATCTTGGTGAAATGCATTGTCATTTTTGCATAAAATTTTAAACAAATGGTGAGATTAAGTAATGACATAGATCAATTGATCATTGGTAACAACTAGGCTACTTGAAGATAAATCTTTATCTCCTTAAATGCATTCTCCATTTTGTTGGATTGTCCTTCCATTGAACAATTGGTTAGAAAAATAGATTATAGTTGTTCCCATCAATAACAGTTCAAAATGGGGCAGAGGACTTAGTTTGATTTGTTAAAGCATTTTGTTCAGGATGTTTAGTCTCCCCTATGTCCCCGTGGTACCAGAGGGCGTGTCGCACCAGTTTCACCGGTCTTGTGGAAAAAAGTTTACCAGGTGCATTACAGTTTATAGGGATATTACCAAATTCCTGTGATTCAAAACAAATCAAATTTACTTTTCTTTCATATCTATAAAATTAAAGTGGTAGCATATTAAATTTGTTTTCTAGATGAAAGAAGAAATTGTGGTTATTCATAGAAATGGTGTATTGGATAATGATAATATTTGTTAATAAAAAAAGATTTAACATGTACTACACCTCACTCTGAACATAATAAGAAATTGCTTCAAAAAATTACATGCGCTATTAGATCATATACATGTTAATAAGATCAATGACCACCACACAAGAAAAATGAAAATTAAAAAATCAAGAAAAATAATAAACTATCACACCAATAAGAATATTTGATCGATGACATTCTGAATCCATATAGGAAGATATGAGATCATGGAGCAACATAGGTGACATGGAAAAAAAAGCAACAAATGGCACAATAATATATTGACATATGTCCTCAAAAAATAGAACTATTTCAAGTGTCAATCATAAACTTCATCCTATAGTTGACACAAGCCAAGAGCAATAATGAGGTTTGATATCCCATGATAGATGAGCTACATGATAAGCCACATTAGTAGAAGATCAAAAATTGCCACAAAACCTTTCTTAACATCATTATACCACCTAATTGTGAGACACATAGTTGATGTGAACTATGCAAAAATGATAAAGACAAGAGAGGATGTGCCACAAAGATATGCTATGGCTATGGACCAACAAATGAAAAAATATGGAGAATTTGAGAAGCAATAACACTCAAAAAGGATGTGTAGGTTGCACAATCCAAAGAGGACCAATGGTCTATATAGTGACAACAATATATGAGCTCCACAAAAGAAGCAGCTTCATTTCCCACTAAAAAGAACTCAACCCATTCTCTACATAAATGTTAATCACAATCTTAGACCACCTAGTGCATAGTGTAAAAGATCACAATTCTACACTAATTCTATAACCAAAGTTCAAATAATTATACTCAACCTTAAAATATATAGCATCATGTGATTGTTTCTCTACCTTGTCAACACTTCATATCATCCATATTTATTGTTCTTCAAATCTCCCAAGCTCATAATATTATATATATATACCACCATGACTCAAAATATGAGGCTCAACCATAGAAATGAAATTAAACAATAATAATAGAGATGAGGAGGATGATAAATTAATTTAAAAGGTTCTATTAAGTCATATATCCATATATTGATTGTTCCTTGATGGGTTAAATATAAACCATAGTTTAATTGAAGGACATGCAATTTAGGTATATATTAACATGAGAGAAGATCACATAAAAAAAAATCATAATGTACTATATAATATATAATCATAATGAATATAAGTTTGAGAGAAAGATATAATCATAATGAATATATAATATATAAAAAATAATAGTTACCATTAGATATGACAATATTAATTAGAAACACTAAAAGAAAGATAAGTATGTGTAAGATAGATAAGGATCACTAAAATGTAAATGAAAATAATCTCTCTTTAAGCTTACTCGAGTCTATTACAATAACATACATATTTAACATAGAATAATTGATGATACTAATTCAGATAGAAAGTATGACTATTTACAATAATATATTAAGAAATGTAAGTTTTAAAAAATGATAATGCTTTACTTTATCATCAAAGAATGAATGATCTTATATCTTCAAAGTGTAAAATTTTACAGGTCTTAAGGTGATGGACAAAGTAGTAATATGGTATTTGTTTTATAATTAAATTATCATTTTTTATGTAGGGATTTCTTAAAACTATGGATAAGTCTTAATACTAGGTCCAAGTCTACAATCACAGATATACCACTCACATGCAAAATTGATCTAGTAGTTTGTGAAATTCCATCCTTTTGTTTACCTTATCTATCTTAAGCCTTTTTACATTTCTCCATATATAAGAGTTGACAATGTTTATAGATATCTTTGTAGGACTATTATTGTACAAAATGCGGTTATATCCTCCTAGGTCAACATACATAAATGTGTGTAGATGATAAAAAATAACACTTTTCAAAGATGTATTTTTTGATAGGAATACATACACATTGCTATATTTCTTTTAGTTCCCTAATGAAAGTGTGTAATGGGAGTGATTTGTACATTTAGCTCTTAAATAATGGATGTCTAGAACGAATACATTGATTTCCTTTCAAACAAGCACATGATAATAAATCTAGCAAGCTAGTATTTAGTTACCCCTTGGAGGAAATTTTGTTTTAGGAATGTGCTGAATTTGAACTTCATTTTTAAATTTCAAAGGACCATGTTTTGTTATCTAGGGTGAATTTGCGTTGATAAACTTGAGCTACATTGAAAAATGGGGTAAATCATGGTAGAAAATACATGTTTAGAAATATATGAATAGATAGGTTTAATTAAGATATGGAAATGAAAAATGTATGAAAATATGTTAATGTAGGGAATACAATGAAAGATAAGTGTGCATGCATGCATGTAAGGGGTAGATGAGTAACATTAAAAAAATTATCCAACTCTTTACAAAATTATGTCATATATCAATACGTAAGTATTTATCAACTCTCTTAATAATAAAATAAGCAAATTAGAAACAATATCCATTTATAAATTTTTCCATTATATAAATATATAGATAAAATAAATTAATAATTAAAAACCAACAATAATTAAACATTAAAATCTAAAATATAAATTTATTAAAATTATAAACTAATTTTATATTTTTTTAAACTAATATAATTATTAAACTAAGTTTAAATTTATATTAAATATATATTGAAGTTTACACTTCAAATTTTTTTAAAAAAAAAAATTAATTCATAAGGACAAAATCGACATTATCTTATTTTTATACACGAATATTGTTCAGAAACAACATTATTGTCACTAACATTTTATTGAAATGACATATCATTATGCTTGATTACTTATAATTCTTTCTGATCATAGCTGCAGATAATTATTTTTGATCATCCACTCAAAGCTCCAATGACCATTGACATTCTTATATGTCCAGTAAGCCCATCCAAAAGAAGCCTTTCCATAAACTTGCAACTGTGCTTGTCCAAACCTTTGATAGTCTGACTGTGATGCACCCTGTACTTCCCACTCCGATGTCCATTCCCCTAATAATAAAAGAAACCCGCATCATAAGTCACATATTACATGGTAAAATCCTCTGGTAGTCTATCATATTTTAAACTCCAAACATGTTTAATGAGATCTTACCGACGTAGAGGAGAGGACCATTCGCATTCACTAGGCTGCTCAAAGTTGAATCTCTATCACCATAAACATAGTCTATGTTTTGTTGGACTGTCATGCCTTTGAACTTCTGGTCATCAAATAAATTGTAGTAATGCACATCAACTACAGTGCGTGTTAAACCATTGTTTATTTGGAACAATTCTTTGGGATCA